>JBBPKN010001034.1:0-22762 GCA_038089275.1 Pulveroboletus cf. rosaemariae | reverse complement strand
AACAGGGTTAACAAGTGATTAAGGCTGGGGAGCCTTAACCAAGGAACTACCTACTATATATACCTAGCAACTATGCACACAGACCACCTAGTCTCTCCAGCTTATTACCATAAATAGAAGTAGGGCATAGGGCAAGGGTAAAGGGTTATGACCAATGGGCCATGCGAATAAGGGGTGTATCAGGGAGAGGCTATGTAAAATGGAAGGAAAGGGTTCAGGGTAAGCGGAGATCAAACCATGCCCTTAATCATGAGGCCAAGAAGATCCCATCTAGAGATCTGTCACAGATCAGATCCATCAATCAAGATCCAGATCTAAGATCCAAGATCCAATATCATCTAGATTAGATCGGGAGATTTATCTGTTATCTGAGATACTAGATCCAACTATAAGCTGTGCCTAAACCCAAGGGGAAACTCTGAATAACAACTTAACCATATCCTAGGGTTTATCCTTGTTTGGCAATAAAGTCTCATGGTCACGTGCTTGTCATGTGACTCTTCTGCTAGTGAATGTTATGTTTATAACAGAACCTCCAATAGTCTCTGACCCCTCTGTAAATTGGGGCACTTAGTACCAGCATAAGGGTGCATCACATAAGGTGAAGCCAAGCCCTGTCCACTCCAGAGTTATTCAGAGTACCCTGGAGTACACTGCAATGTTTATAACACTAAATGAAATCCTTGATGCTGAAAAAAGATTATAACTCTGGAGAGGTCCAGAGAAATCTAGGAAGGATTTCATTGATCAAATAGAACTTGGCTTCATCTTATGTGGCACACCCTTGCACTTTCCAGTGTCCCAATTTACATAGATATTGGAGGTGGGGAAGAGGACTGTCTTAGTGCTCAACAGGAGAGATAGGCAGGATAAGGAGAGTCAAGCCTAGTCATGGGAGTGGGACCTTGTAACTCCTTCAAGGATATTGCTTGGCCCCAGAGGTTAGAGTAAGCCCAAAGGCTCAATCAGAGTGAGAACAAAGACAAGGGGGCATTTATGTCAATATTTGTACTGAGGTACAAGATACAAAACTACAGTACTTATATCTCAGAGAGGCAGAACTATCTAGAAGTATAGCAAAGTGAGACAGGTGCAAACTCAGAAGCAAAGCAGATGTCTAAATATCTAAAAAATAAATGGAGATGTCAGGAAAGACAATGTCCAATCATGTCAGACTAAAACTGAAGGGTAACAGGATGAAACAAGGGGAAGCAAGGAACAGAAACAGAATAGGAATAGTAACAATAATGGTAATTGGTAACTGAGAGTGGGAATGGTAATGGAGTTATACCAGGACAGTCTGGAGATGATGAAATGGTACTAAGGTGATACTTAACTGGAGCAGAGATAGACTGAAAATGGAATAGGGAAGAGCAGGAGTGGAGGGCCAGGGGAGCATATACTAACAGAGGGATGGGAAACATACATGTGTAGCTGGTATAGACTAGAATGGTGATGGAGGGCTGGAGTTGCCTGAAGGGGAGTCAGAGGGCTAGAGTAGCTTACTAGGTATGAGAACCAATCATAAGCTGGATTGGGATGGGGTCAGAATTGGGTCAGAGGTATGGGATATGATAGTATCCCTCCCTTAGGCCTGAACTCTTGAAGGCCATTGGCCCAGGGTGCAGAGGATACAGACACATGATCTGAGATAGTGTGGTGATGGGCATATGATCACATGCTTAGTAACTTTGGGGGTAAAGTGGAGGGTTGTGGAGATGATGAGCATGTGACCTTGTTTAGTGACAATGGGGTAAAAGAGCAGAGTTTCTTGGCTTGCTCATGAATAAAAACAGGGACTTTATGGTAGCTTGTCCTTTTTTTATTACAACAACATGGCTGCATTCAATGACATCATGGCCTGGGCTGAAGAATGCATTGTGGAATGCACTGATAACAATGAGGTGTTGAGCAATACCAAATATGCTGAGCACAAGAGGCATGTAAAGGCAAGGAAAGAGGAGAAATGAAGGAAGGTGGAAGAGGTCCAGAAGATGGTGGTGGAGGCTGCCTGAAGGCAGGCCAAGGAGACTGAGAGGGCCCAGCAGGTGGCAGAGGTGGCTGCCCAAGAAAAGATAAGTACCATGGTCATTCATCTAAGAGCAGGACAACTGAAGGCCATCAGATGGCACAAGTGCAGGCCCAAGTGGGGCCCAGTGGTGACAAGGGAAAGCAGAGGGCAGAGGAGGCACTGGCATGTTGAAGGTGTGAAGATAGGGGAGTGGAGTACAAGGTGGGCATGGGGAAGTCCATGTCATACTTGGCCTGCCAAAAGGCCAAGGTGAGATATGAATGCCCAGAGGAGAAGAAGCCAGTGTGGAAATGGTAATAGAGAGATGCAGAGGAGGAGTGGAGGGCAGTGCCAAGCAGGTGGCAGAGGGCTGTTGCCTGCTGGCAGCAACCATATGAAAGATGGGGGGCCAGATGGTACAGGAAATAAGGAGGGAGAACTGGCTGCTAGCACAGCTGGTTGATATTCTTGATTTTACATGGAGGATGAGCAGAGAGGATGTGGAGAGTGGGCCAGAGGACAGTGAAGAGGAAGAGGTGGTGGAAGAGCTGGTGGAACTCAGGACAGGGATCTGGGAGGAAGTGGGGAGGGAAGAAGATGAAGATATAATGGTACTAGAGTAGAGTAGTAGTTACTCTAGTTTGTCTTTATAACAGAGGTCAGGATTCAGAAATGACTCAGGGGCCAGGAATTAGAATATGAAAAGGGGTGCCAATGACTACTAAAGTGAAAGCTTTACAAGCCTTGAGTGAACAAGTTTAGAGCAAATGTGGAGTAAGTCCAGAAAGTAAGGTTTTCACAAATTGCAATAATCTATCAAGATGAAGTCTCATGATCAGGCAAGTGGTTCCTTGAGCAGTTATGGGGCAGTATGGAGAACAAAAGAACAACCAAGAAGAAAATGAAGGAATTAACTGAATGCCCTAGAGGGACAAGATTAGAGACCAATGTCAAAATGGTTGCTTCTCACATAGAGACAGAGAAACTGAAAAGAAATGAAGGGGACAGAAGCAGAGAGACACAGGGCTTTGAGAAGAATACCAGAGAGAAGATCAGAAATTAGACTAGAGTCTGATAGTCAAATAAAGAATCCAAAACAAATGTTGGAAGGGTCAGATCTAGGATGGGAAGGAATGGAGTTGAGGAAGGTTTTTTATCTTCAAAGGGAACTAAAACATGCTGATTGCCAGCAAGACAGTTCATTGTGCAGCTAGGGATTGGAGCTAAATCAGAGTTAGGTGAGATTCTAATAAAACAGGTAGGGGTAGAAATGTTAAAGACATATCCCATTCCTGATGTCCTTATTTGATGAGCTCCAATACTGGTCTGACAAACAACTAGCTTCTTGTCCCCTTGATGATGTGGGCCTAATGTGGGCCAAATATCTGGAGCATACAAGAAGGATAATAGCCAACCATATGGTTCTAGATTGGAGAGAAACTATGTGATTATCAGGAGGACAGGGGTCTGGGACTGGAGGCATGGGAGGAGTAGCTGGAGGGGCAGAGTGGACACAATCTGGGGATTCAGCAGTTAGAGGAGGTGGGGGGTCAGAGCCTGTGGGAGATTGCCTGGTTGTGGACATCATTTAAGAGGTTGGTAATTGCCTTTGCCAAGAGATAAAGAAGCAGAACAAGCTCCTTCATAACCTAGTCCAGATCAAGCTGGCAGAAGGTCATCAGGCTGGGTATATTGTGGCAGGGGGATCAAGGGTCATCTCTATTGACCTTAAGGCTAAGGCCAAGCAGGAGGATGGTAGAGTGGTGGTTAGAGAGAATCTGGAGAAATGAATGTTCTGCTGAGGGTTGCTTGCTGGTCTTACCTCCTGTATTTCACAAGTGAACATGTATACCAATTGAATTGCACATCATTCATGTGCTGCAGCAAAGGAAGGGAGATGAGCTACTTAGGAGAGAGACAGAGACAATTGGAGATAATCAGGGATGGGTACAGTCAACACAGATAGGGATTAGTCACTGCATGAGTGGCAAAAGTAGTCAGAGGGGGCAATCAGTGCAGAGCATGTCTGGTCATTGCATAAAGAGATAGACAGTTGACCAGGTGGCCTGGGCAGGAACAGAGGAAGATTGGAGGGGCAAGCAATGGGACTAAGGGAAGGGCAAGAGTGCTAGATAACTGGTAGGTTGCAGATTGCTAGGTGCAATCAGTGGTTACTAGTGTGGTCACTAGATGCTATCCTCTCCTCAAGGTTGATGTTTCATCATCAACTAGGAGACAGAAAACAAAGGGGCCAGAGGCAGTGCAAGGCACAAAGCAGAAGATGTTCAGAAGTACCTGAAAGAACAGAAGGGAGGCCAGAAAGAAAGGCCAACCAAAAAGAACATACACAGCAATGGAGAGTTTCCAGGGGTTGCAGGAAGAGCAGAAATATTCCCAAAGGAGAAGGAAGACCCAGGGAAAATGAAAGGATAGGTTCCTGGATAACAGATCAGAGAAATGGGAACTAAAGACAAAGAGTAATGGAGTCATCAGAACAAGGCTGGAAGATCAAGGGATTCCCAGGACATAGCAATGGAGAAGTTTGGAGGAAATTTCAAAGAAATGAGCAGCATGCCCAGAGGAAAGAAGCAGAATTCCCAGAAGATGCAGAAGAGCAGAATGTCTTCCAGGAAAAAGAATACCCAGGGAAACAGAAGGACAGGTCCTGAGATAACATATAGAAAAATAAGAAAATACCTGTAAGCAGGAACAGAGTCATCAGGAAACAGTGCCCAAAGAGCAAGGATTTTCCAGGCAAGAGCCAGAGAGAATAGAAAGGTATGAAGAGAATTCCATAAAACAGGTTTCCCAGAAGAGAACAGTGAGTGCCAATGGCACAGAAGTTATAGGAAGGTGGCACATAAAACAATGTAGTGCCATACAGAGGAAATCCAAGCAGAAACCCATAGCAAACAGAAACAAAGCTCAAACAGCTGCAGATAGGAAAAGAAAGGGTAATTATAGCAGTCATTATGGAAGTGTGAGCATTCTGGGAAGACAGAAAGAGACAAAGATGCCCAGAGAGGGCAAGAGACTTTTGGTGTGCAAGATGAAATGTGGGAAGTGTATTGGAGTACAGAGAAAGAGGGGTGGTGCTTCTGAAGCTTGGTTGATCAGCAAGGTGGGTATATCTTAGCTGCAAGGATAAGGAAACAGATGGCAGAGGTGCCACAGGCAAAGAAGAATAAAGGGTCAAATGCTACAAGTTCAAAAAAGAACAGAGGCAGACAGAGGTATTTTCCTGGTAGGCATATCAACAGATGAAACTGGCCTGCTACAGAGAGCAGAGCAATGCAGAAATGACTGTGCACTTAGGCAATGGAGTCATAACTACCAGATAATGATGAAAAGCTGTGGTTGGAGATCAGAGTTAGCTGAGACTGGAGTGGTATGGAGCTACAGGGAGTGTGCAAGATGCTGGCATGTGTTATCCAGTGAACAGATGAGGTACTACTCAATACCTGGGATTAATGGACCACAGTGAGTGAGTTAGTGGTGTCCTAGAATCAGTGAATACAAACCATCCAGCAGAGAGTGATGCTAGACATTGACAGAGTAAATCCAACAGTCTTTGTAAGGTATGTGGAGGTTCAATAACTTGAGCAGAAGAGGTGAAATTGAAAGAGATGGAGAGGCATCAGAAGAAGCAGGAGTGGGCAGAAGGGAGTCAGAGTGTTGGGGCTCCCAAATCCTAAATAGAACAAGATATTCAATAAGGGTCATAATGATTGGAAATACATGGAAGGGTGGTGCCAGAGGTTGGAGAGACAAGGGGTACAGGTTTAATAGACTTGTCATACTTAGGAGGCCAGGTCTCAAAAAGCTAGAACTGATGGCCAGAAATGGGTCACCTAGAAGTAGAGAACAGATGCAAGAGATTGATGACCACCTATTGATAATCCTGGAGTGCCTTGTCAAGGAAGGGGCCAGGAAACAGCTAGAGGATGCTTAGACTGCAATGGCTAGATCTAGGCATAAGAAGTTGGTCAGAATAGTCCAGAGTGATATGGAGTGGTTTTCTGTTGAGGATTACCAGGTGGCAACAAAGTATCAGAGAGCCAGAGTTAGCTGCTGGAAAAGAACAGGAAAAAATGGAGGAAATGACACTTATGGGTAGAAAACCATAACCTAAGCTGTATTTGAGGATCCATGAGGACTGGTGACACTGTATGATAGTAGGGAGTCACAGCTGCTCTGAAGAGCCCAGAGTTGGGAATAGGGGAATGCCAGGGTCAGGAGTCAGAAGTTAAATCTAGGTGCATATATCTTGAGTAACTGGGGCCAGTGACTGACATTGTAGAATGTCAGGGTGGCTTGGAGTAACTCAGAAGGTCAGGGGCAGTAAGGGGCTTGCACCATGTAAAGATTAAATCAACTTAGGAATCAAATATCCAGAAGTGTGTGAGATTTTAATGGTATTGTTGGGGTTTATATCCTGACAGATGATATAAGGAATGGGTCAAAGTTCCAGAGATCTTGGGGGAATCACCTGTGAGTGCACCAAGCCTGCAGGTGGTTCAGAGCTGAGTATTGAGAGACAGTGAAGGCCAATCCTGAAGTAAAGGCTTGGAGAAGTGCAAGTGAGAGTATGAATATACTGTTAAAACCAGTTCCTTTCTGAATGAAACCCTTGATGCTAAAGGAAGGTCATAACTCTGGAGGGGTCCAGAGGAATCTAGGAAGGGTTTCATTGATCATATGGGACTCAGCTTCACCTTATGTGGTGCACCCTTGCATTTTCCAGTGTCCCAATTTACATAGATATTGGAGGTGGGGAAGAGGACTGTCTCAGTGCTCAACAGGAGGGACAGGCAGAATGAGGAGAGTCAAGCCTAGTCATGAGGGTGGGACCTTGTGTTATAGTCCGATTTTTCAAACTTTGATCACATAACCTTATCTTATCTTCTCCACATGGTTATCTAATCTTTTATCTTATCAGGGCATGTGTCGGGTCACATGACTGGTCTAGACCCAGGGCATAGGGTTAGCCTCATGTCTTCCAGCCCATTTTCATTTCCGTCTCTCTTCCATTTCAGAAGCATCAAGTCCTTTCAGCCATTGGCTATTCCCACGATTGCTTCTCTTCTTTTTGATCGCCGTCCAGGGTCCATGGGAATTCTCCCATCAGGGTCTTGGTCCGTGCACTGTAGCCATACCTATATAAGCTGTAGCATAGCATCTCAAGACTCTCCAGTCTTGAGCACTTGTACCTCTAGTGCAATTGTCTCTCTTGTACTCCTATACTTTCTATTCATCATCATCACCATTCACCGAAACCATCATCAAAGCCCTAGACTAGGGTTTATCATCATCGTTAACACCGTTACCAAAACTGAATGCAACACTTGCTCAAGACTTCTCTACTAGTCTTAGGGCTCTCACCGAAACCGAAATCGTATGAAGAAAACGTTCCCATGGGGACATGAGGAGCAGCTGAAAGAGTTTATCAATGAGGCAATTTTAGGTTTTGAAGACGATGACTTTGGAAGACAGTCGTTTCAAAGGAGATTTGACCAGTTTGACAAACAGACTAGAAAAGACTTCACCGCTAGCAAAGGAAGAGATCGCAAGGTTGCTACTACAGACAAATTAAGATCTCTTTGTCCATCATCTTCCCTTAAAAAAGTTAACTGCCTTCCACAAACCATAGCCCACCGTGTCTGCTCCATTTGACCAGATCCATTATCGAGAACAAGACAACTCGTCGAGCTCACCAGACAACAATGACATCGAACTAGGGTCAATTCTCCTAGACCAACCGACACAGTACAACTTCCCCGGGCCATCACACCACCTCCCCCTCTTTCAGCCTTCGACCCGTACGACGATGTCTGGGTCTACGGATACTGGCGATATGATAAGGTTGCTGGCCGAAGAATTTTCCAAGATGGGAGGATCGAGGAAGATTAGGGACCCCAGCACTTGGAACGGGGACAAGGCGAAATGGAGGAAGTGGTTCGCACTGCTATCCATATGGGTAGTAGAACAAGAATGGAAGACGAATAGGCAGCAGTGCGCTGCAGTACTATCAAGGTTAGAAGGAAGGGCTGAGGGTTTTGCTCAAATTACCCTCGAAAAATATATCAACGCCAAGTCCGAATATGATGGACAAGGTATAAGGAAGGGAGACGGGGCATGGCCAGATTTCAGAGGTATAGCTATGGAAATGCGAGCTTACTTCTGGATTCAGGAAATGGCACATGATGCCATGAAGAAGATTGAAGGCCTCAGACATGGTAACTCTATTGATGAGTACCTACAGGCTTTCAAGGTTCTAAGGAAAGACACGGGAATCAGTCTGGAGCATGCTGCCAAGTTGCTCCGTGAGCAGGTACACTACAGAGTGTATCAGCAAGCAATCATGCAGGGGATCAGGGAGGATTTTTTCGATCTGGTGGAACAGATGAGAACGATCAGTAGGGGTTTCGAGCGAATGGCTGTAGAAAGAGTAGCCCCCCGATTCCAGAATCATTTCACTCCTCCTCAAGGCCCACCCCCAAACAATTTCACACCAACGCCTCATTTTACTTCCACAGGAATCCAACCGGGCAGAGAAGCCCCTATGGATATAGATAGACAAGGTGCAGCTCCCACGACAACGCAGGTCCGCACCTGCTACAAATGCGGCAAACCAGATCACTTGGCCCAAGACTGTCGAGGGCAGTTCAATCCCTCAGCACCAAGGCCCTCAAACAATTTTGGGCGAGGACAGCAGCAGCAGCAGGGGCAACAAGGAGCTCAGGCTCAATTTGTCCAACCAGTGAGATTTGGGGAGTTTTCGCCACCTGACAAGGACGGATGGCAATCAGCCGAGCCTATGGGTATCGGTCCAGTATACAATATGGCGGATGCCGCCTGTTTTCAAGAAATCCCGGCCACTTCGTGGGGAAGCATGGAGGAGGCACGGGCATATTTCCAAGATCTGTTTGAAACAGAACGGAAACACAAGGAAGCGGGAAAAGTGTAGGGAAACTTGATAGGTTAGAGTCAGGAATCCCAGTATGCCATTCTTTTTACCTTCCTTCTTCTTTCAATTTGTCTGCGATGAAATGGAATACAATTCCTTCCGTGACGGCGTCTCGATCGAGCGTGGCCCCGGAAATAGGGTGCTTAATTCCATCTGAAAATATTAACGGACAATTGTTTGCTATAGGAAGTGAAGAAAGAAAAGATCTAGCCAAATTATTTAACAGGAAACAAAGAGATAAATTAGGGGTAAGTGTAAAGATAGATGGAGAAATAAAAGGAAAAGAAGGAAGAAGGTTTAAAAATGAAATCATGCGGTCTCACATTTGCTATTATTGATTCAGGAGCTTCGGTAACATTTATAGATCAAAAGTTCATGTGGAAGCATGGATTTTATGAGAAGAATATGCCAAGACCATTAACAGTATATAATGCCAATGGAACAGAAGGGTCCATTGGTAAAATTTCTACTTACATCATTATTTATATAGCAATCAAAGGTGCAAATGGACAATGGCATCGCAAAAGAAGCATTGCTTATGTCTCATCCCTCGGACCATTGGATCTTTTAATAGGTTACAATTGGTTCACAAGGCATAACCCAGAAATAGACTGGGTAAAGAAAACAATTAACTTCTCTAGATGCACCGCGGACTGTGAGTCACATATTATGGCAAGAAAGGTGACTGCAGAGGAACAAACGCAATTGCAAAAGGAAGTACCAAAGGAGTTGTGGGAGTTTTTACCAGTTTTCTCACAGCACGAATCTGAGCGCATGCCAACCCGAAAGCCCTGGGATCATGCGGTCGATTTAAAAGAAGATTTCATTCCAAAAAAGGGTTGTATTATCCCACTCTCAAATGAAGAGATGAAAGAAGTACGAGAATTCGTCGACAAGGAGATGAAGAAAGGATATATTAGATCCTCAAAATCTCCACAGACGTCCCCAGTATTCTTTATTGGGAAGAAAGATGGCGGGAAATGGATGGTAATCAACTACCGCTACCTTAACAAACATACAATCAAGAACAATTACCCTTTACCTCTCATACCAACACTAATTGACAGGTTAAACGGCGCCGATATGTTCACCATCCTCGACTTGCGATGGGGGTATAATAACATTTGCATGAAGGAAGGCGATGAATGGAAAGGAGCTTTCACAACCCCAATTGGCGCTTACGAGCCATTGGTAATGTATTTCGGAATGTGTAACTCACCAGGAACATTTCAGGCCATGGTGAATAACATCTTCCATGATATGTGGGAGCATGTTGTTATCTACATCGATGACATCATGATCTTTACACAAGGCAAGAACCGAAATCAACACCTTGAAATTGTAGCAGAAGTATTAGGTCGTCTCCATGACCATGATCTTTTCCTCAAACCATCCAAGTGTCACTTTGCACAAGACCAGGTTGATTACCTGGGAATGGTTGTATCTAAAAAGGGGGTACAGATGCAACTTAACAAGACAAGTGCAGTTTGAAATTGGCCCATACCCAGAACAGTCAAACAAATTCAGGCCTTTCTAGGACTTGCAAATTACTATCGCAGATTTGTTCCTAAGTTTGCAGATATCACCCACCCCCTCAATTCCCTTACCAAGAAAGACACCAAGTTTGAATGGACATTGGAGTGCATGACTGCATTCATTCGTCTCAAAGAAATTCTCACCTCTGAACCGCTCCTTTGTTACCCCGATTCCTCTAAACCGGTTCGTATCGAAACAGATGCTTCAGATGTCGCCATTGGAGCAGTTATTTCCTATCAACAAGACGATGGTTTATGGCGACCTGCAGCATATATTTCTCATTCCTTGGACGCTGCTGAATTGAATTATCCCATTTATGACAAGGAACTTCTAGCTGTCATTCACGCTCTTTGTGATTGGTGACATTATTCAATAGGTCGAGATTCTTTTGAGATCTGGACAGATCACAAGAATCTAGAATACTGGAAATGACCTCAGGACCTTTCTCCGCGTCAGGCTAGGTGGCAAGCTGCCTTAGTGGAATTTAATTTCAAAATGTGTTATAAACCGGGCTCTACCAATGGGAGGGCGGATGCCTTATCCCGTTGACAAGATCATTTTACAAATTGACCAGAAAACAATAAACAAATCGTTATGCTTCCTCCCCATCGTTTTTCTCAACGTTTCACCTCTTTCTCTTCTTCTTTCTTTTCCAATGTTCAAAACGCATCCACCAATCTTCATCTCCCAGATCACTGGTGTTATAGTCCAGAGAGCAAAGTATATTTAAACAAAAGAGAACAAGTATTCATTCCCGAACCTTTACAATTAGAAGCTCTTAATCTTTTCCATTTCTCTCCACTTGGTGGTCATGCAGGCCAAAATCACACCAAGCAACTCATTTCTAGATATTATTATTGGCCTGGACTCAAGGAAGATGTTGCCAACTTCATTTCACACTGTTCTACATGTGCAACGTCCAAGGGTTCAGAAACCATTCTTCCAGTTAAACCGCTTCCTCTCGCATCTGCCCCATGGGTGGATATTTCCATAGACTTTATTACTGGACTTCCAATCTCAAAGGGATTCGATGCCATCATGGTAGTCGTGGACAGGTTTTCTAAAGAAGTTGTTTTCATTCCATGCCTTTCTTCTCTTTCTTCTCTTTATGTTGCAGAATTATTTAGGGACAACGTATGGTCGAGACATGGTCTCCCATCCTCTATAGTCTCGGACTGAGGACCACAGTTTGTTTCGGAGTTTTCAAAACAGCTTAACAAGATCCTTCAGATCAAACAGAAGATCTCCACAGCTTATCATCCAAGAACGGATGGTCAAACGGAGCGTATTAACTGGGAATTAGAACAGTATTTAAGAAACTTTATCGCCAAACAGCAGGACTCGTGGGCAGATTGGGTTAAGATTGCGGAATACCATCATAATAATTCTTATTCCACCTCTACCAAGACATCCCCCTTCGAAATTACCAAGACATATCATCCTCGACTTGGTTTTGAAGCTCCGCTTTCTACAAACCCTCCCTCTCACTTCCTTCGCAAAATGGCAAAGTCATATAAAGACATACAAGAGGCCCTTAAGGAAACACAGGAGAGAATGACCAAACAAAATACGACAACGCTCCCTTTGTACATTAAGGGGCAGCAAGTTCTTCTTTCCACAAAAAATCTCACCCTTCCATATCCATCAAAAAAGCTCACTAAACAATGGATTGGCCCATTCACCATCATTGATGTCATCCCGCATGCTGTTCGCTTACGACTTCCCAAAATGATGCGTATTCATCCAACCGTAAACATATCATGCATCAAACCATATTTACCCTCGCTCCATGGTCAGGATATTATCACCCCTGATCCTATATTGGTTACTGAAGAAGGACATGAGGAATACGAAGTTGACCATATTGTCAACTCTCGTATTAGAAAAGACAAACTGGAATATCTTGTACATTGGACGGGATATGGAGATACAGATTGTACCTGGCAAACAAAGGACGATTTAGCTAACTCTCTGGATCTCATTGAAGAATTCCACAAGCTTTACCCCTCCGCTTCTCGACGTCTTTTCACCATTGACCTGACAACTTTCCATTCTTTATTTAAGCCATATGAAAACAATACCGAAACAACTGCTCTTCTTGTGTCTCGTCTGGAATTCAAGACCTAAAAAGGGGGTAGTGTTATAGTCCGATTTTTCAAACTTTGATCATGTGACCTTATCTTATCTTCTCCACGTGGTTATCTAATCTTTTATCTTATCAGGGCATGTGTCGGGTCACATGACTGGTCTAGACCCAGGGCATAGGGTTAGCCTCATGTCTTCCAGCCCATTTTCATTTCTGTCTCTCTTCCATTTCAGAAGCATCGAGTCCTTTCAGCCATTGGCTATTCCCACGATTGCTTCTCTTCTTTTTGATCACCATCCAGGGTCCATGGGAATTCTCCCATCAGGGTCTTGGTCCGTGCATTGTAGCCATACCTATATAAGCTGTAGCATAGCATCTCAAGACTCTCCAGTCTTGAGTACTTGTACCTCTAGTGCAATTGTCTCTCTTGTACTCCTATACTTTCTATTCATCATCATCACCGTTCACTGAAACCGTCATCGAAGCCCTAGACTAGGGTTTATCATCATCGTTAACACCATTACCAAAACCGAACGCAACACCTTGTAACTTCTTCAAGGATATTGCTTGGCCCCAGAGATTCTCTGGAGTAACCTGGATGTTAAAGTAAGCCCAAAGGCTCAATCAGAGTGAGGATGAAGACAAGGGGGCATTTATGTCAATATTTGTACTGAGGTACAAGATACAAAACTACAGTACTTATATCTCAGTGAGGCAGAACTATCTAGAAGTGTAACAAAATAAGACAAGTGCAAACTCAGAAGTGAAGCAGATGTCTAGATATCTAGGAAATGAATGGAGATGTCAGGGAAGACAATGTCCAATCATGTCAGACTAAAACTGAAGGGTAACAGGATGAAATAAGGAGAAGCAAGGAACAGGAATGGAACAGGAATAGTAACAATGATGGTAATTGGTAACTGAAAATGGTAATGGTAATGGAGTTATACCAGGATGGTTCAGAGATAACAAAATGGTACTAAGGTGGTACTTAACTAGAGCAGAGATAGACTGAAAATGGAATAGGGCAGAGCAGGAGTGAAGGGCCAGAGGAACATATACTAACAGAGGGGTGAAAAGCATACATGCATAGCTGGTGTGGACTGGAATGGTGATGGAGGGCCAGAGTTGCCTGAAGGGGAGTCAGAGGGCTAGAGTAGCTTACTAGATATAAAGACCAATTATAAGCCAGATTAAGATGGGGTCAGAATTGGGTTGGAGGTATGGGATATGACATATAAGTACTAAAGTTTTGTATCTTGTACCTTAGTAGGAAGATCAACATAAACACCCTCTTATTGTCATCCTCACTTTGATCAAGCCCTAGGACTTACTCTGACCCTCTAGGTTACTCTGGAGAACCTCCAGGACCAAGCAATATCCTTAAAGAAGTTGTAAGGTCCCATACTCATAACTAGGCTTGACTCTCCTTGTCCTGCCTGTTCCTCTTGTTGAGCACCAAGACAGTCCTCTTTTCCACCTCCAACATCTATGTAAATCAGAATACCAGAAAGTGCAAGGGCACACCACATAAGATAAAGCTGAGTCCTATCTGATCAACCAACCCTTTCCAAATCCCTCCAGAAGTCTCCAGACATCCCTGGAGTTTCTGGAGTATGAACGTTTCTCAGGTTTGTGCATCACTAGGGTACTGGAACCTGACCTTTGCCCCCTAGCAACAAGAGCTTCATTCAGAAAGGAGATTGATATATAGTTTAACAGTTCATTTGTACTTGATATAGGTTTTAACACTATCTCTTATCTCCACCTGAGCAATGGGCTACAGAAGACTTCCTCAAAGAGAATCTTCACACCAGAAAGATCTGTTCCTCCAATTCCCCACAGACTTTATCCTTTTTCTTCATCAAAAAGAAGAATGGCAAACTCCACCCATGCCAAGACTATAGGTATCTGAACAAATATACCATTTGAGATACCTATCTCTTGCCCCTTATCTCTGATCTTATCAACAAGCTTTGCAATGCAAAGCTTTTCATCAAGTTTAACATCAGATGGGGATACAATAATATCCACATTTGAGATGGACATCAATGAAAAGCTGCCTTTATCACTTACAAGGGGCTCTTTGAACCCACAGTAATGTTTTTTAATCTAAATAACTTACCTGCCATGTTCAGCAATTCATGAATAACTCCTTCCAAGACATGATTGCTGAAGAATGGCTTATCATTTACATGAATGACCTCCTTATCTTCTCTCCTGACACTAATACTCATCAGGAGCACACCTCCCACATTCTTTAACAGATGATGGACCTTGATCTTTATCTCAAGCTGGAGAAGTATACCTTTGCCACATTCCATGTCAAATACCTTGGGATGATTGTTCATTCTGGCAAGCTTGCCATGGACCCTGTTAAACTCACTGGCATCTCTCAATGGCCAACTCTCTTAAAAGTCAAAGATGTTTACTCATTTCTTGGCTTTGCTAACTTCCATAGGAGATTTATTTCAAACTACTCCACTATTGCTTATCCTCTTCTTGATCTTATCAAGAAGGCTATGGCCTGATCTTGATTCCCTGCTGCACAGAAAGCCTTTGACTCTCTCAAGGCTATTTTCCTTTCTCAACCAGTCTTGCAGATGCCAGACCTTTTTCACCCTTTTACCATTGCCACTAATACCTCTGCTTATGCTTCAGATGGCATTCTGTTATGAATGAACAGTTCAGATGCACAAGAGTCACATGACCATCATGTGACTGTGAGACTCTCATGCTAGATTAAGCCAAACCCTAGGCTATGGTTAGTTCTATTCAGAGCTTATCTCAATTAAAGGGTTAGCACAGAATTAGCAGTGGATCTCAGATAATGGTATCTCCCAATCTAATCTAGATGACATCTGATCTTGGATCTTAGATCTAGATTTAGATTGATGGATCTGATCTGTGACAGAGATCCAGATAGGATCTTCTTAGCCTCAAGGCTAAGGTGTTGTATTTATATCTGTTGACTCTGTAGTCTTCCTTTCCATTCTATTACTTCTCTTCCATTTAGACCCTTGATATGCATAACTACTTAGTCATACTCTTTACCCTCACCCTATGCCCAGTTCCCATATTAGTATTTATCCCAGACAGGCTTGATGGTCTGTGCACCACCCTAGATAGTATAAATAGGCTGCCCATGTAGCTCTTAGCTTCCCAGCTTTGAGCACTTTGTTTGTTTAGCCATCTAGGCATTTCAATAAACAAGCTAGTGTTTGGACTTTGCCCCTCAGGCTTAGCTACCCTGAGTATCCTCCTTTTCTAAGTCCTGCACTACATCTAGGGTCAGGCATTTACCATCTTACTCTCTTATTCTTTCATCAACACTGACATCAACATTGGCATAACCCCAAGGTCCACATTATATTATGTTTAGGCTCATCTGCACAGGTGTGCCATATTGCCACCATAACACATTCTTCTCCAAACCAATAAGAATGGGGATTGACATCCCTGCTCTTATCTCTCCCAAACATTCTCTGCTACTGAGTGAAATTATGACATCTATGACCACAAACTCCTTGCAGTCATCTGTGCCTTGAAAGCCTGGAGACAATATCTCCTTGGCTCCTCTTCTTCCATTCAGGTTTTCACTGACCATAAAAACCTGACCTACTTTAAATCCCCTCAGAAGCTTAACCACTGCCAAGCCTGTTGGCTTCTTAATATTGCTGACTTTGACCTGCAACTATTACATATTGCTGGTACCTCCCTCACCAGGCCCAATGCCCTCTCTTATCACCCTGATCTTTGCCCTGACACTTCCCAGAATAATCAGGAAATTACTCTACTCCTCCTGGAGCTCTTTGTTAATCTTATCAATGTTAACCTCTCCACTTATATTAAACAGCATCAACAGGGTGACTTCCTCCACCTTTCCATCCTCCAACAACAGAATGCTACCATTGATGAAAAATTCCTTCATTCTTGTATCTCTGACTGGCAGGAAACTAATGGTCTTCTTACTTACCATAACCAGGTTTTTATTCCCTCCTCCATTAATCTCCACCATGAAATCCTCCAGTGCTGCCATGATCACCCCTCCACCAGTCACTCCAGCTACTTTAAAACCCATCAGCTCATTTCTGCCAAGTTTTGATGGCCTGGCCTCACTGCCTTTATCCACAACTATATTGCTGGTTGCTCTGTTTGCCAACAGAATAAGGCAAACACTTACTCCTCTGCTCCTGCTCTCTCTCCTATCCACTCCTCTGCTATTCACCCCTTTCAACAGATCTTCTGCAATCTTATCACTGACCTTTCTCCATCCAATGACTTTGATGCCTTACTGGTCATGGTCAATCACAGGCTTATAAAGGGGATAATCCTCTGCCCCACTAAGAAAACTATTACTGCAGAGAATATCACCACCCTCTTTTTTCACAAGGTTTATCTCCAATATGGACTCTATGACAAAATCATCTCCAATTGAGGTCCCTAATTTGCATCCACCTTTGCCAAGGAGCTTGGAAAACTCCTTGAGTACAATCTCTCCCTCTCTACCACTTATTATCCTCAGTCTAATGGTGAAACTGAATAAGTTAACCAGGAGATTGAGACATATCTCTGCATTTACTATGGATCCAACCCCACTAGATGGGCTGATTCCATTATCCATGCTGAGTTTGTTCACAACTGCTGCCTTCACTCCATTACTGGGCAATCTCTGTTCTATCTCATGATAAGATATGAACTCTGTGTCCTTCCCTCCATCATTGATGAGTCCCTGATGCCTGCTGTTGCCAACTACACTAAGGCACTCCTTGTAGCTTGTGATGAAGCCCTTGTTGCACATAACCTAGCCCACCAGACTATGGCCTCCTGCATCTGTTCCACCTTCTCCCCATTTACCAAGGGAGATAAGGTGTGGCTAGAAGCTCACAATTTGAAATGGGCTATCATTCACCCAAAGCTATTATCAAAATGGGAAGGACCCTTCATCATCATAAAAGTCCTCTCTACCATCATCTATTGCCTCCACCTTCCATTCACATAAAAGATTCACCCTGTGTTCCATGCATTGTTGCTATTGCCCTATCACAAAAATGACATTCATGGAAAGAACTTTCCCACTTTACCTCCGGACCTTATAGAAGGAGAGGAGGAATATAAAATAGAGCAGATATTAAAGCATTGAGCCTCCCTGGTATCTACCAGTTCCTGATCCATTGGAAAGGATATTCAGCAGAAGATGATTCATGGGAACCTGAGTGGAACTTGAAATGTTCCTAGTCTGCTTTGGATGAGTATAAACTTCTCCACTCCCATTATTTTCCTCCAGTTGCTTCTTCTTCTTATTCCACTATCAAGAAAACCAACTGCTCCTGCAAATAGCCATGACTTTCACTGTTGACCATGGCTTTTGCTCCTGCAATACCCTCCTCAACACTCCACCTGCTTTCATATCCCAGCTTCCTGTCAAGAAAGTCCCCACTGAGCCATCCCTAATCTCTGTTTCTCCCAGTAATACTAATAGTTTTTTGTCTCCCCTTTCTTTTCTTGCTCCAGAGTTACCTTCCAAGGACTTTGTAGTCTCACCCCCTGCTATTACTATAGGCCCTGCTATCATTGCATCTATTCCAGTTCCACCATCTGCCATTGACTCCACATCTGCTGGTATCCTCAGCATAGATCTCCTGCTCTCTACCCACACTCTTCACCATGATGCTCCCACTCCAGAGTACTTACAATGAGTCATAACTTACATCATGGACTTCCACCTTGCCATTCCCATTGGCTCCCACCTCAACATGTTCTTGCCCTTGTGGCTAATTTATCAAATTTATATACTGCTTCTTTACCTCCCTCTTCTTGCCTCAGCTCTTTTCCACATTTCCCATGCTCAGCTCTCCCTTTCCCAAGCTGTTATTACTTCCATCCATCATGAGCTCTTATCCAATATTGAATCACTCACATATTAGCTTGAAATAGGGGAATTTCTAACCAACCTCAACTAATATATACATGAGCTTATTGTCACTTAGAGGTATACTCCCTCTACTCCCTCCACATCCTCCTCTCCTTTAGATAATGATAAGCTAGCTGCTCTAGAACATGCCAAAGCCTGGTGAACTGGCCTTTATGGTAATGGTTACCTACCTCCCTCTTATCCTTGCTTTCATAAGGCATGCTTCCACTGCCAGTGTCTGGGCCACATTCACATTAACTACCCCTCTTACCAGTGCTCATATTGTCTCCATTGGCACCCTGGACATACCCAGGCTCATTGCCCAGCTCAGTGCCATGTTGTTGACCCTCTTATCTCCTCCTCTATATTCTCTTTCTTCTGCAGCTCCTCCTATAACTTATCTTGCAGATTTTCCTGCTTCTTTCAATGCTCCTGTGGCTTCTGCCATTCTCAGGGGTCATACCACTGCCCTCTGGTGGTTATGTTACTTCCTTCACCTTCATATCACACCAATAATGTTACAAAGTAACATTCGCTTAGCAAAAGAATCACATGACAAGCACATGACCATGAGACTTTATTGCCAAACAAGGATAAACTCTAGGATATGGTTAAGTTGTTATTTATGATATTCCCCTTGGGTTTGGGCATAGCTTATGGTTGGATCTAGTATTTCAGATGATAGATGCATCTCCCGATCTTATCTCTGATGAATCTGGATCTCAATCTAGATGAGGGTCAGATCTGATCTGTGGCAGATCTCTAGATGGGATCTCCTTGGCCTCATGGTTGAGGGCATGGTTTAATCTCCACTTACTCTAGACCCTTACCTTCCATTCTACATAGCCTCTCCCTGATACACACCTTATCCACATGGCCCATTGGTCATATTCTCAGTAAGCACGCCCTATGCCCCATTTCCTTATTTAGTAGTTCCCAGAACCCTGGGATGGTCTGTGCGCATATGGACGCAGTATATATAGTAGGTAGTTCGTTGGTTAAGGCTCCCCAGCCTTAATCACTTGTTATACTTGTTATTCTTGTTATCCCTGCTCCTGTACATTGGACTGCTTCAATGTAGTCATTCCTGATAACTTGTGATGGCTCCTCAGGCCTTGCTACCCTGAGTTCATACATCGTTCCACACTATTCAGACTGAATCCGACAATGAAACCAACACACCCTCTCAAGGCAGACCATTTAGGGTTAGGACTAGTTGCTCCGAAGATTGACACCATAACAAATAATGACTTTTATAATGACATTATTGACAAAGTTGGCTAAGCCAATATCACTAACTTTCCTGATCCCTTATACAATATGTTTTAGGGATTTCAAGGGTTCTTTACCCCTAGCAGAGGGGTAATGTTACATTTTCCTCTTTTTCTTCTCTCTTTTTCTTTGCTTACATCTTAGCTTCTGCTCTTTACATACTTTAGGTGCTTTCTTGTTCACTTTTCACTGTAGATTTTATTCTTCTTGCACTCTAGCTCTGCCTAGACCACTCCCTTGTTATACCCTTTGCCTGGGTATTCTATCTCTTAATCAGCTGACTCTTAATTGTTCTATCTCTTTCTATCCATTTCTACATGAATATATTACTCATTATTCATTAGCATAATTACTGTAACCATCTCTGCTCAAACCTTACTAGTTGTACTATAAAGTAGCATATTTTCCATCTTCTCTTTCTTTATGCTACTTCTACCTTGCAATTCACCTCATGGTCCTCACATTTTCCTGTCCTTGTATCTAGTACTTGGTGTTATAGTCTGCATTTTCATTTTTTCAATCACATGACTTTATCTTATCTAATCACATGTTTATCTAATCTTTTATCTTATCTAGGTACATGATGGGTCACATGACTGGTCTAGATCCAGGGCATAGGGTTAGTCTCATGTCTTCAGCCTGTGTTTAATCTCCATCTTCTTTCATTTCAGAAGCTCTGCTCCTTTTCAGCTATTAACTATTTTTACAGAGGCTTCTCTTTTTTTTTATGGTGCCTCAGGGTTCTGTGGGAGAATTCCCATCAGAGTCTTGATTCATGCATCTTTCTGTACTGTATAAATACTGTGGCCTTAGCATGACTCAAGCCCTAGTCTTGAGCACTTGTAACATCTAGTATAGTATTCACTCATATATCTTTACTTGCTTTACTCTCATCAAACCAACATCAACATCAAAGCCCTTGATTAGGGTTTGGATTCTCATTTGTCTCATGCCAATATTAAACCATAACACTTGGAATCCATTGTTTGTGACCTGGTACTCTCCAGTCTAAAGCAAGTTATTCTAGCATCTGACTTCAGCATAGCCCTGCACCTGTAGCCAGTACCACTGAGGCACAACACTTTATTTGTTGCCTATCTCCTGTTCACAAGACTTACCTTCAGTAGAGTCTTTTCCACTTTTGCCAGCAAGGTCTACATTAGTCCCTATCCAGGCCTAGTGTAACACCTTTTTATGGAATGCAGCTAAATGCTCTGTAAAGCCACATTCCCAGCATTTTGGCAGATTATGCCTCCAGCTCCCATGCCTGCCCTTAGTGGTTTGCTGCTCTTTCCCTCATCCATGTAAATGTACTGACAAGTTAACAGCCATGGCCTCATTTCTATTACAATCCTTTCCATTAAAACAATTTAAGTATTTTACTTTTTGAAATTCTGATTCCTTAGTGATTATAGAAATGAGGATATTAGGGTCAAGGATTTTGGTAAAGCTGAAAAGCCAGGCAGTGGTAAGTTGACTTAAGGCAAAATTAGTGAGTAAGCTGGGGAGAGATTTGATAATGGTAGATCAGTAATCTGTTTTATTAATCATGATGCCAATGGCCACTAATTCTTCTCATTTAGTTTGCAGCCCATTAAGAAATTGGCAAACATTGCCTTCTTTGGCTAGTTTTAACTTCAAAAACTGCATATGCAGGTCTGTCTGTGCATATACTCCCTTTTCTGTATATTCCTTCATTATCTCATTCCATATTCCAGTGACACTTGTTTGCTTTTGGACACATAAAGCAGTTGAGTTGGGAATTTACTGGGTAAGTAGGTGCTTGGCCATTTATTTGTCCTTTAACCATTTATTTACTTCTTCTTGCTCATTTGTGGTCATCAGAAGTAAATAGCTCAGCTTAACTTGGGTACCATCAAAATGGCCCCACAGTTCTTTGGCCTCAATGGTGATCTGAAAGTGAAAAGTAAAAATAGCCCAGTTTATGCCTTTGACTTCAAGTTTTGGCACATTACTTGGAAGAGTATCAGTGGAGACAGGTATAATGGTAGTCATAATGGTAAGAGATGATTTGATCAATACACAGGGGAATCAGGGCTTATAATCTGATGAAATTATAATTTAGGGATGGGCACATGACTGTCTATCAAGAGTAAGAAGACTCAGTTATGTGTGAGACAATGGACTGACTATTTATATGTACCTGTCAAGAGCAAGAAGACTATGTACAGGTAAGTACAAGTAAGTAGTATAGAAAATAAAAGAGCTTACCTCAGTTATATGTAAAACAATGGACTAAGGTGTTCTGAACTAAGAAGATACATCATATATACTTGTGTTAATGTATCCAATGATCAATATTATTATGAATAACAAGTTCAGATATACAAGTGTCACATGTTTATCACATGATCATGAGACTTCTATGCCAGAAAGAGCTAAACCCTAGACTATAGTTAGTCTTATCAAAGTATTCCTCAACTAAAGGGTTAGCACAGGATTAGTCAGCATGATTTCAGATGATAGTATCTCCTAATTATATCTAAATGACATCTGATCTTGGATCTTGGATCTAGATCTAGACTAATGGATCTAATCTGTGACAGAAGATCCAGATGGGATCTCCTTGGCCTCAAGACTAAGGTGCTGTCCTCATATCTGTTGACCCTGCAGTCTTTTCTTCCATTCCTATGCTTCTTTTCCATTATAAACCCTTGATACACATGACTTATTAGTCATACCCTTTACTCATGCCCTATGCCCAGTTTTCATATTAGTATTTATCCCTGGTAGGCTTGGTGATCTGTACACCACCCTAGATAGTATAAATAGCTGTTCATATATGTTAAAACTTTCATCCCAATAAAAGGAGACTATTAAAATCTATATCAAAATAAGTATACTTTTAACCAGTTCCTTTTTAAATAAAATCCTTGATGCTGAAGGTAGATCAGAACTCTGGAGGGCTCCAGGGGGCTCCAGGGGGAGCGAGGAAGTGATGCAATGATTGAATGG
>JBBPKN010001033.1:3211-22772 GCA_038089275.1 Pulveroboletus cf. rosaemariae | reverse complement strand
CTATAAAGTAGTGTACTTCCTGTCCCCTCTTTCCTTATGCTACTTCTACCTTGCAATTACCTCACAGTCCTTGCATCTCCACTACTTCTTGTACCTACATACTTGGAATCATTACTTGTGTCCTGGCACTTAACCAGAGGATTATCAGCATCTGATCTCAGCACACCCCTGGGAGTATAGCTGGTACCACTAAGGCACAACACTTTGTTTGTTGCCTTCCACTTGTCTTGAAGCTCACCTTCAGTTCACTTCTACCACTTCTTTCACAGCAAGGTCTACACTTGTCCCTACCTGGGCATAGTGTAACAAAAGAAGTAGCATATTCTACTTGTGGCTATCATTGCTATAGTCCACTTCCACCATTTCACCCAAACAACCTTTGCTGTTCAACTCCCTCTGGGGTGAGCCTCATGCCTCTACCTCAGACCCTCTCAAGTCCACTTCAGAATCTGAGAATCCCTTTTCTCTGGATTGCCCTTCCACACCAGAAGACACACTTGCAGACATCCTCATCACCTCTCAAGAAGAAGTACAAGAAGATTGTGACCTCACTTACAAACTCTCCTCTTTCTTACAGATCCCCTGAGCCCAGACACTACCATCTCCTACTTCCATCTGACAATGACCCATGTTTACCCTTTCCCAACCCTTTTCACCTGTTATCATGTCTGGCTCCTCCACCTCCATCACTAAGCCAACCAAGCTTCATCTTGGTGCCCCTAAGCACTTCGATGGCAATAGATCCAAGGCTGAGAACTGGCTGAATACAGTCCAGTTCTACCTTTTTGTCAACAGTGCAGTCTATGACTCCAATGAGAAGAAGATTGCATTTGCCATTTCATTTATGATTAAAGGGCCAGCACTGTCATGGGCTGCAACATATCAGAAGAAATGTATCTCTGAAATGACTGTCACCATGGGAAAGTTTTCCCATTTCACCTCTGCATTCCTGAAAGTCTTCCAACAACAGGACATGGTTAATGCTGCCATTTACTGGTTGGCTAACACACAGATGAAACAAGGAAAAAAAGGTGAATGGACACCTTCCCTTGCTGAGTACACTGCTGAGTTCCAGAACTGAGTCATTACTACTAAGATCACTAATGACAACATTCTCATTGACTATTTTGAAACAGAACTTGCATCCTACCTCTTCTGTTGCATTCATAACTTGGATATGATTTCCTCCACCATTGCCAAGTGGTATACTAAAGCCACTCATTTTCAAGGAACTATGGAGTGCACTTGCTCTATAGAACAACAACAAAAGAATCCTCATGTGTTCGCCTGGACTCCTACCTCCCCTGCTACTATGTTTAAATCAGAAAAAGATCTGAATACTATGAATGTTGATGCCATAAAGAAAGATTGCCTGACTAAAGCAGGAAGGGCCTTCTGCATCAAGAACCAACTCTGTTTCAGATGTTGGAAACCTGATCATATTAACATGGCCTGCCCCAATTTCCCTGCTTCTTCTCCCACCACCACCAGCAAGGACATCCCTCATGTCAAGACAGTTTCTGTGGAAGAACCAATAACAAAGATTGAGGAGGTTAGTGATGATGAATCTGATGATGGGGTAATGAGAGTAGTAGTAAAGAAAGAATGAAAGAAGAAGATGGAAAAGGAGGGGTTTTAAAACAGAGTACCTCCCCTACACAAAATACTCCCTCTTTCTCTTGTGCACCTGTACTTGTATCTGCTTCAAAGAAATCAATGAAGATAGTGATTCAAGTTTCCTCCCCCTCTTGTGCCAAGAAAGTCATAGTGACTTGTGCTCTTGTTGATAGCAGAGCACAAATCAACTGTATAGATTGGGACTTTGTCAAGAAGAACCAATTCCCCACTAAGAAACTTGATGAACTGATCATTATTTGGAACATCAACCACTCTGAAAACAAGAAGAGCAAGATCACTCAAATGTACAACCTCCTTCTTCACTTTGAACAATCTGTTTTCCCAGTTTCCTGCTATGTCATTGCATGTGGGAAGGAGAATATCATCCTAGGACACCTGTGGCTTCGAGCCACAAACCCCACTATTGACTGGATGGCAAACATGCTCACCATTCCAGACCTTCCTTCTAACAATGTTACTTACTGCATCAACTCCATCCACAAATCTCAGTTTGATGGACTCCTTGAAGACATTATTGTCCCCCACAATGAACTTCTGGTCTGCTATCTGAACTACATCACTCCGGAGCAATCCATTAATGATTTGCTCTACGACTGCCACTCTAGCAGGATTTTAGATTGCTACTCCTTCTATCTCCCTGAAATTACTATTGCTTGGCTCACTACATCCACAAAGCTTGCCATTGAGGCCAAAAAGGCCAAACCCAAGATAACCCTTTCCCCTGAATACTCTCAGTTCTTGTTGGTATTCTCTAACACTCCAAAAACCCTAGATCACCTTCTGCCCTCTTGCCCTTATAATCATGAGATCAATCTGAAGGATACATTTGTTTCAAAGATTGGTAAGGTTTACCCCTTATTCTCCCCTGAGTGACAGGCCATGGAAGCATTCCTTGAAGAGAACCTTCAGGCTGGGAAGATTTGTCCCTTCAAATCCCCTCAAGCTTCATTTTTCTTCTTCATCAAGAAAAAGGATGGTAAACTCCACCCCTGTCAGGATTACAGGTATCTTAATGAGCAAACTGTTTGCAATGCCTATCCACTTCCCCTCATCTCCAACCTTATTGACAAGCTCCATGACACTCAACTTTTCACTAAATTTGACATCTGCTGGGGCTACAACAATGTCTGTATTTGTGATGGACATCAATGGAAAGCTGCCTTCATCACACATAAGGGGCTCTTTGAACCTATGGTGATGTTCTTCAGTTTGAACAACTCACCCACCACTTTCCAGCATTTCATGAATGATTTGTTCCACAACATGATCACTGAAGAATGGCTCATCATTTACATGGATGACCTCCTTATCTCCTCTCCTGATGCTAATACCCATCAGGAATGCACCTCCTGTGTCCTCCAATGAATGACAGAACTTGATCTCCACCTCAAATTGGAGAAATGCACCTTTACTGCTCCCCAAGTTGAATATCTTGGGATGATTATTCATCCTGGCAAACTTGCCATGGATCTGGTCAAACTTGCTGGTATTTCCCAGTGGCCCACTTCTTCTAAAGTCAAGGACATTTGTTCTTTCCTTGGCTTTGCTAACTTCTACAGGCAGTTTATTCCAAATTACTCCACTATCATCCATCCTCTCCTTAATCTCACCAAGAAATCCATGGTGTGGTCTTGGTCCCCTGCTGCCCAAAAAGCCTTTGATTCCCTCAAGGCTATCTTTCTCTTCCAACCAGTATTGCAGATGCTGGATCTTGCTCATCCATTCACCATTGCCACCAATGCTTCTGCTTATGCATCTGGTGGTATTCTTCTCCAAACTGACAAGAACGGGGATTGACACCCCTATTCTTATCTCTTCCAGACATTCTCTGCTGCCGAGTGGAACTATGACATTTATGACCACAAACTTCTTGCAGTTATTCACACACTAAAAGCCTGGAGACAATATCTCCTTGGCTTTTCTACTTCCATTCAGATTTTTACTAACCACAAGAACCTGACCTATTTTAAATCCCCTCAGAAGCTCAATCAACAACAAGCCTGCTGGCTTCTCAATATTGCCAACTTTGACCTGCAACTTTCACACATTGCTGGTATCTCTCTTGCTGGGCCTGACACACTCTCTCATTACCCTAATCTTTGTCCTGATACTTCTCAGGATAATCAGGAAGTCACCCTTCTTCCCCCTGAACTCTTTGTTAACCTTATCAATGCTAACCTCTCTGCCCATATTAAGGAGCATCAACAAGGTGACCCCCTCTGCCTCTCTATCCTGCAAAAAACAGGATGCCTCTGCAGATAAGAAATTCCTGCACTCCCACACTCTGATTGGAAGAAAATTGATGGGTTACTTACTGTAACCATGTTTTTATTCCCTTCTCCATTAATCTCTGTCGTGCCATCTTTCAATGCTGTCACAACCACCCCTCTGCTGGCCACCCTGGTTATCTCAAAATCCAACAGCTCATCTCTGCCAAGTTCTGGTGGCCTGGTCTTACCTCCTTTGTCTGTAACTACATTGCCAGCTGCCCTGTTTGCCAACAGAATAAGGCAAACACCCATCCTTCTACTCCTGCTCTCTCTCCCATTCACTTCACCATCACTCAACCCTTTCAACAGATCTCTTGCAATCTCATTACCAATCTTCCTCCCTCCTCTGACTTCAATGCCTTGCTGGTCATGGTCAACCACAGGCTTACAAAGGGGGTAATTCTCTGCCCCACTAAGAAATCCATTACTGCTAAGGGCATTGCCACCCTCTTTTTCCACAAAGTTTACCTTTGATATGGTCTCTATAACAAGATCATCTCCAATTGAGGCCCTCAGTTTGCCTCAGCCTTTGCTAAGAAGCTTGGGAAACTCCTTGAGTATAATCTATCCCTCTCCACTGCATACCATCCTTAATCTGATGGTGAAACTGAATAAGTAAACCAGGAGATTGAGACATACATCTGCATCTACTGTGGCTCCAACCCCACCAAATGGGCTGATTCTATCACCCATGCTGAATTTGTCCACAACTGTCACCCCCACTCTGTCACAGGGCAATTCCTGTTCTATCTCATAATGGGATATGAACCCCATGCCCTTCCTTCTATTATTGATGAATCACTGATGCCCACTATTGCTGACTGCACTAAGGCACTCCTTGCTGCTCATGATCTAGCCCACCAAACCATGGCATCCTGCATCTGCTCCACCTTTTCCCCATTCACCAAAGGAGATAAGGTGTGGTTGGAAGCCTGCAATTTGAAATGGGCTGTTGTTCACCTGAAACTCTCTTCAAAATGGGAAGGACCTTTTATCATCACAGAAGTCCTTTTCCTGATCACTTACTGCCTCCACCTTCCATCCACATGAAAGATTCATTCTGTGTTTCATGCATTATTGTTATTACTCTATTGTGAAAATGATGTTCATGGAAAGAACTTCCCCACTCCACCCCCAGACCTTGTAGAAGGCAAGGAGGAATATGAATTAGAGCAGATATTAAAACATTGAGGTCCCCCAGGTAACCATCAGTTCCTGATCTGATGAAAAGGGTACTTGGCAGAAGACAACTCCTGGGAACTGGAATGGAACTTGAAATGTTCCCAGTCCACTCTGGATAAGTATAAACTCCTCCACTTTCACCACTTCCTCTCATCTGCTCCTCTTCCTCCTTACCCCACCAAGAAAACCAACCACCACTCAAAATAACACCAATGGCCTTTACTGTTGACCAAGGCTTTCATTTCTGCAATACCCCTCTCAATACCCCACCAGTGTCCACATCATAGCTTCCCACCATGGAAGCTCCTGTTGAGCCCTCTCTTATCTCCTCTCTGTTCTCTCTCTTCAATACTCAATTTTCTTCACCCCTTTCTATAATCACCTCCAAGCTCCCTTCAGAGGATTTCATAGCCTCTCTCCCTGCTATCTCCATAGGCCCAGCTGTCATCACTCCTATCCCTGTTCCTTCTCCTGCCATTGACATCACATCTGCTGGTATCCTCAGTGTTGACCTTCCACTCTCAACCCATGCCCTTTGTTGTGGTGCCCCATTGCCTGACTACTTCCACCAAGTCATGACCTATATCATGGACTCCTGCCTCGCTGTCCCCATTGGGTCCCATCTTGACATGTTTTCACCTCTCTGGCTCATTTACCAGATCTACATGCAGCTCCTCCATCTTCCCCTCTTAGCCTCTGCCCTCACTCACATTCCCCACACCTGTGTCTCTTTTGCCCAAGCTCTTATCACTTCCATCCACCAGGAACTCTTATTCAACATCAAAACTCTTGCCTATCAGATGGAAATGGGCAAATTCCTTACCAACTTAGACCAGTACATGCATGAGCTAGCCACTGCTAGAGGCTATATTTCTACTACCCCTTCTGTATTCTCCTCTTCTCTTGACAATGACAAGCTTGCTGCTTTTGAATGAGCTGAAGCCTGGTGGACTGGCCTTTACAGTGATGGTCAACTCTCCCCTTCTTACCCTCACTTTTGCAAGGTATGCTTTTATTGCCACTGTCTGGAATACATCCATATCAACTGTCCCTCATACCAATGCCCCTACTGCCTCCACTGGCACTCTGGACATACCCAGGCTTATTGCCCTGCTCAGCACCATGTCACTGAGCCCCTTGTCTCCTCCTCCTCCTCCTTCTCTTGTGGTTCCTTCTGCATTTTCTCCCACAGTTCATTCCACTTCTCTTGCTGCTCCTGCAGATCCCACTGCTCCCAGGGTTCCTACCACCACCCTCCCATGGCTTTGTCACCCCCTCCTTCTTCTTATCACATCAATGATAACTTCCATGACAATATTATCAATGAGGTTGGCTGGGCCAACATCACCAGCTCCCCCAGATCCTCTTATGATACCTTTTGAGGTGTCACAAGTCTTTCACCCCTAGCAGGGGGGTAATGTTATGTTTCCCTCTTTTCCTTTCTCTTTCACTCTTTCTCTCATCATAGCTTCTGCTCTTCTTGCACCTCAGGTGCTTTCTTGTTCACTTTCCACTATAGATTCTACTCTTCTTGTGCTTTAGCCCTGGCTAGACCACTCTCTTGTTATGCCCTTTGCCCAGGCCTTCTATCTTTTAATCAGCTGACTTATAATTGTTCTATCTCTTTCCATTCATTTCCACACAGATACTTTACTTATCATTCATTAGCATGATTACTCACTCCATCTCCACTTTAACCTTCTTTACTGTACTATAAAGTAGCATACTTCCTGTCCCCTCTTTCCTTACACTACTTCTACCTTGCAATCACCTCACAGTCCTTGCATCTCCACTACTCCTTGTATCTATGTACTTGAAATCATTACTTGTGTCCTGGCACTTAACCAGAGGATTATCAACATCTGATCTCAGCATACCCCTGAAAGTGTAGCCGATACCACTAAGGCACAACACTTTGTTTGTTGCCTTCCACTCATCTTGAAGCTCATCTTCAGTTTGCTTCTATTACTTCTTCCACAGCAAGGTCTATACTTGTTCCTACCTGGGCCTAGCATAACAAAATCCCATCTAGAGATCTGCCATGATTGCATCTGACCCTCATCTGAATTAAGATTAGATTCATTGGAGATACAGATTGGAAGATTAATCTGTCATCTAAGATACTAGATCTAACTATAAGCATTGCCCAAATCCAAAGGGAACTTTGAATAAATAACTTAACCATATTCTAGGGTTTATCCTTGTTTGGCATAGAAGTCTCATGGTTATGTGCTTGTCATGTGACTCTTCTGCTAGTGAACAATTTGTTTATAACACTAGATAAGAATGCAAGAAATAAGTTAAGCTAATTACAGAGAATTATGGAATTACTTGTAAAAGCACAGAAAATATTGCCTAGAAATGATCTGTAAAAGAGAGTTTCCTTAGATGCAAGACTAAACCAGGGCTCAAGTAAGCAAAACTGGGGAATCCCAGCTTGCTACCCTTACTTTATATATTTTAGAGACTAGTACACAGACCAGGTAATTTATATATACTATGTTGGATCATTAAGCACACACACAGTCAGAAACATAATATGTGCTGTATCTAGCAGATATGCATGCAGGCTGCAGCATTACATGCTTGGGATATATCATAGTCCTATTCATTTTCCTTGTTATTATCTCACATATGTACTTTATCTTTTGTTACTTTATGTTTTAGTCTGGCAGTTTTATAAATGCTGTTATTACATTGATCATAGGATATATTCATACCAGTATATATAATGTACCTGCTTAGTTTGAAACATCTCAGTCCATTATCTTACACATAACTAAGGTAAGCTCTTTTATTTTCTATACTACTTACCTGTACATAGTCTTTTTACCCTTGACAGATACATACAAATGTTAGTCCATTGTCTTGCACATGACTAAGTCTTCTTATCCTTGACAATCACATGCTAATTCAATTAGCCCTCAAATTTAACATACTAGTAGAAATCTCTTACTATACATGGAAGTTGGGCATAGGGCATGACTAAGAAATGACTAACTATCTGTAGAAAGCCATGAGAATAATTAGATATTAAGTGGAATGGAAGTACAGGGTAAAATATAACTATACCATAAGGATAGGGATCTCTGCCACAGATAAGATTCAATCTAGAGATTCAGATCCAATCTAGATAAGATCCATGGAGATAAAGATCTGGGCATAATCAGGGAAGATTCTGGGACAATTCTTGTTAGATAATCTGTCTTGTAATTACTGCAGAGAAATAACATACATTCTTTGCATAAGGACTGATACTATTACAAAGTAATATTCTAGCACTAGAACCAGTCACATGACATCACATGATCATGCACAAGACACCCCTTTTTCAGCTTAACCCTAGTCTGTGGTTCTATTTTTTTAAGAGTATTTATTATCCTTTTTCCCTAAGCAGTGGTTATATGACCATAAGTCATCTGACATGGATCTTCCCAGGATCTTCCCTGAAACTGCCCTCCATCTTATCTCCATGGATCTCATCTGATCTAGATCTGAATCTGAATCTGAACCCTAGATGCATCTGTGGCAGATCTATAGATTGAATCTCATTTGTGGCAAAGATCTCCATCCTCATGGTGCAAGCACCTCTGATCCTGCATTCATTTTGAAACACCTTCTTAGTGTTGAACAATCTTAAGAGGCCTGAGAGCACTCTTATCTTATCTGATCTGAGTATAGCTTTGAACATAGAGTCACAGAACTAGGCAAAAGAGATAGAGGCAAGAAACAGGGACTTATGAAAGCAAAAGCTCAAGTGTGCAAGACTGGGAGAATCCCAGCTTGTATCCTGGCTTTTATATATTGTACAAAGATATGCACAGACCAAGTAAACTAGACTGGCCCTAAAGTATAGTACAGTAAGCCAACCAATGGCAATAAAGTAGCAAGAACCCTATCAGTAACATATGTTAAACATGAGGTATGATCTCATAGTCTAGACCAATCTAGACCTGTGAAATGTGCAGATGTGAAAAGGTGAAATAGTGAAAATGTGAAGATATGAAAAGGTCACATGATGTGACTTTGTAAAGAGTGAACATAGTATCTGAAATATGAAAAATGTAATAAAATTATAACACATTTCCTAGATACTTCTCTTTCATTCTCCCACATCCACATGGTATTCTGCCATACTCCTTAATATTCACTCCATGCTTTTTCCTTATGTTCTTTATCTATTAACCCAGGGTTTAGGGCATCCCCTAATTAGATAGTTCCTGTATTTAGTCAGCATGGTCTGTGCACCAGGCCTTGGAATATATATAGGCAAGGGTAGGCAAGCTGGGATTCCCCAGTCTTGCTCACTTGAGTCTGGTGTAGTCTCTTCTGACTATACTCTACTCCCTATAAGTAATCCAACAGTTTTCTATTGGCTTAGGGACTGGCTTAGGCTCTTACTCTTATTCTTATCACGCCTAGTTCCTGGCCACTAGCACAAAAGCCAGATAGCAAGATAGAAGGCACTTTCCAAGGATTAGGGTTAGAAAGGTCAATGCATCAGTAGTTGCATTTCAGATATCTAACCCTAACTCTATCCTAAGATACCTTGTATATCCTTGTGAGCTTTTTTGACTAGTGGCTCTAACTAGGTGAGTGTAAAAGAGAGTAAGAGCCAACCCTATAGCTAAAGGGACAGAACTCTAGCAAGGTGAAAAGAGTATCTAATCTTTAGGGATCAATAAAAACTCAAGCTAAGCCCAAGGTTCAAGTGATAAAGACTAGGGAACCAGTCCTCTACACTCTTGCCCTTATATATTGCCTAAGGACTACTGCTGACTAATACATAAGCTACTAATCAGGGAATGCCCCAAACTCTGAGTTAATAGATAAGAAACACAATAAGATAAAAACATGGAGCAGATATTAAAGAATGCCAGCAAAGGGCAGGCATGGATATTAATGGAAATGAAGGAGAAGACATTGCCTTAGAATGAAAGTGCAGGGTCAGAAGTGCTTGCACCATAAGGATGGCAATCTCTGCCACAGATAAGATCCAATCTAGAGGTCTGCCATAGATGCATCTAGGGTCCAGATTCAGATCTAGATCCATATCTAAGATAAGATCCATGGAGATTAGAGAGGAGGGCAGTTCCCAGGAAGATCCAGAGAAGATCCATGTTAGGTGACTAACTGTCACATAACCACTGCTGGAAAAGGGAATAATAAATACTCTTAAAGGATTGGAACCACAGACTAGGGTTAAGCCAAAAAAGGGATTTCTTGTGCATGATCACATGATATTACATGACTGGTTCTAGTGCAGGAGTGTCACTTTATAATACTACCCCATCTTTAGCTGCAAAGCTCCAAAGAGCATATAGAGACTTCTTCTATCTCATATCCATCATTGCCTGGGTCTTCTCCTGTAAACTCTTATAGTAAAAGAATGAAAAATAAAATGAGTAAAAAAAGTTGGTAGAAAAAAGGGAAAAATTGCTTCTTGTTTCTTTGAAAATGTCTTCAGATTCTCATTTTCAGATATCCTTACTATCCTATCTTTGTGTCAACTCACCCCAAGTTAACCAATCAGAAATAAAAGAAGAGTAGACCAGACTTCTGAAAAAAAATTGACTGAAAACCCAAAGAATTACCTGAAACTTGAAGACTTTGTAAGGTGTTGCAACTAGAAAACTCATCTTCTAGAGGTAGAATCCAGTGATAAAGAATTCAACTGGAGAGGAATGATGGACAGAAAAGGAGGGGGACTCTTAGCTGCTGCTGGTGAAAACCAAAATACTAATTTTCTTCTGGAAAGTCCAGCTACTAACTTCTTTCTTGATGTTATTGAAAACTTTTGACCCTGTCTTTAGAGTATACTTTGCTTTCAAAGATCTTGACCCTGTCTTTAGACCAAAATATCTCTGTAACACAACCAGCTTCTTTGACTTCAGAGAATATCTCTGCATGGTTATTGCTGTTTTTTGATCTTCAGGGACCTTGATCTTCTACTTCTCTTGGAATCTACTAATCTTCTTCAACCTCTGAAATGGTAGTTTAAGAACTTTCCAGTTTGTTCTTGATCTTGAATACTAAATCTTTAAATTGGCTATTCATCAATTGACTATGAAACAACTTTTATGCCCATCTTACTGTAACTTCTGCTTCTAAGATAAATTCAACTAACTGCTAGCTGGGCTAGGCTGACTATGAAAAAATATTTCTTCAAGAACTCTAAATCTTACCTTTTTATATCTTGCTTAGGACCTTAATGACTCAAATACTTTTTTTCCTATGCTTCAGCTGTCTTCTGATTAAACTTGTCATACAAACCACCTGCCTGATTTCCTTCTGACTGGATGGGAACTACTAAGTAGCAACTTCTGCTTTGGATACTTTTCTTCTTGTCATATAACAGTTTTAAGTCATGCTAAGGACTCAACCTTGGATACTAGAGTGATTTGGCTAGTCTTGCTCTTGGCAACCTTCTTGGACTGTTCATTGCATCATGCACCTGATTATCTTCTGACTTTTTCCACTGTGACTACTCAAGTGTTGCTTTGATATTAATTCACCTACTGAACCTTTTCTCCTTGATTTAAAGTTTAAAGTCATTGTGGACTAAGGGTTTCATAGGATAACCCATAACACCAAGAACAGTTTTATGTCATGTCTAGGACTCTTGTGATTAGAATACTCTTCTGATCTATAAACTATTCTTTTTGATATAGCAGAACTTTTAACTGCTGCCTTGTTCTTCTTCATCTGCTTCAGTTACTTTCTTTTTACTCATGGCAAATTTCTCTTAGTTATCCTTTAATAAGCAGAAACCAACTGCTCTGCACACTTTCATCTGACTTTACCTATTTCACATCTGAAAAAGAAAACTCTTCTAGTTTGAGATTATTGTGGATCTGTTCCTGATAGTTTTAGATTATTCTGGACAAAGACTTTCCTGACTTCTGTTCATCTCCATCATATTTGTCTTCTTCAGCTTTTCTTTTCTTCAACAACTTCTGTTCTTCTCCATTGGCTCTAATACTTGGCTGAACTTCTTGATTTTGATATAGCAGATTTACAACTGCTGATCTATAAACAAAGACTCTATGCTCCAATCAGGTAAACCTTCAAATCTCCTCCCAGAACAAGATTTATATCTTCTCAAAGACTCAACTTCTGGTCATTATTATTGATCTCCAATCTTTGCTGTAAATCTTCATCTACATCTTGAAAGAAAAAGAAACTTCTACTCCAAAATTTCATCTGCTTGCCATAGAGAATAGACTTTCTGATAAATCTTCATGTGATTACTTGATGGACTAAACCATCCAAACTTTCTTCTATGACTTCCTTTTATCTCCTGAAGTTTTGGCTTTTTCTCCTAAACCTTGTGATTATCCTTGCAAACTGCATTTACTCATACAAGAGAATAAATCTCCTGACTTTCATCTGCTGCTGCTCTGATTCTCTTAGATAGTTTTACATTGTCTTGGATATTGCAAACTTGAAAGCATCTGCTGATTAAATACTTCTCCTAGTTTCTGATCTTCTTCACTACCCTTTGATAATGCAGGGGCAAGCTGCCTCTTATTGCTACTTGACCATTTGCTTTGGATAAACTTCTTCTTTCAGCTTCAACTTTCTAGCTCTAAAATTTGAAAACCAAAAACTGATCTTCTAATCTTTTAACAATGCAGAGATGTCAACTGCTCTTCTCATAAGTTTTGATAATGCAGATCTTGGAACTGCAACTCTAATCTTGAGAAGTAGCTTTTGATATTGCAGTAGCTTCAACTGCCTCTAAAAAACAAATCTAATTACCAGCTTTCAAAAACCTGTTCTTCAACTGCTTTGATTTCATGAAGGATAATCTGTAAACAAATTCCAATTGATGACTCAATGCACTTAAGCATCCTAGTTCTCTTTCACTACTTCCTTGAACTGATCTTCTTCTGCTAACAACTTGTTTTGCTCCTTGTAATGTTTACTACTATTTTTCTACTCATTCTGCTAAGCAGAACTTTTGTCTGAGTTCATTACTAATCCTCTAAACTAGTTTCAACTCTTTGTGGAGCAATAGTTTGAATTCATCTTGGAATAAAGCTTCAAAAGAAAATCTTCATCTGTTGCCTACTCATTATGATTGACCTTTTGCTTATTAACTTTCTGCTAGACTTCAACCTTCTTCTTTAGCTCAGATGGTAGTTTCAACTTGTTTCAGAGCAACTGCAAGAATAGACTTCAACTCTTCCAAGTAAATCATCACTTATCCTCCCTAGCAACTCTTATGCTAAGTCAAGATCATCAATCCTTGGATAAAGTGTCTATCTTCTACTGCAATTCTTGTGTTGGCCTATCTGAACTCTTATGAAGAAAATATGGCTATAATGAAAATGAGGGTTTCTCAGGGTAACCCACAACTCCATAATAGTTTAATGACTTGTTCAGGTCAAAAATAGTTTAAAGTCTTTATGGACTCAGACTATCTGAAATGGAAAGATGCCAGAAATAGTAATCAAATGAATAGCACCATTGAACTCTTATATGTTTAAGCTCCTTAGTCTTCCTGATCTAAGCTTCTGAACTCTTTATAACTGCACTACTTTCATCTTATGCCAGGTACCCTCTTGTTGGCAGTTCTTTTGAACTTCATCAGCTATAATAACCTAGAAAACCTTAGAACTTCTCTTATAATGAAAAGAAGAAACTTTTCTTTAACTACTTGTCCTATTGCAATCTTTGCTTTGATGCTACCTAATGCTTTGCATAGCAGCACACTATTTAATCCTATGCTTGTGAGACACAAATCCTGTGTGTTGAACTACTAAAAGCTTCTAAGGCCTGAAGATACTCAATACTACTGATAATGGAACTACTGAGTGAAGGTTTTGGACTAGAGCCAGCAGAACTAGGCAAAGAAAAGATAGATGAAAGTCAAGAGGCTTGAACTTGTGAAAGCAGAAAGCTTAAGTGCACAAGACTTGGTTTAGCCAGGCTTGCACCTCTCCTTTTTATATGCTACAGAACTGTGCACAGACCATGTATAATGGACTGGCCCTAAACTATAGTATAGTAAGCCAACCAATGGCAGAAAGAGAGCAGGGACCTAGTAATACATGAGGCAAACATGAGGCAAATAATATCAAGATCTAGTCCTGTCTAGACTTGTGACAAGGTGAAGATGTGAAATGTGAAATGGTGAAACTGTGAAATGGTAAAGGTGTGAAATGGTCATGTAATGTGACAATGTGAAGAGTTGCAAGAGTAAGACAAAAGTGAAGAAAATGGAATAAAAATTATAATAGCTTGTTCTAAAAAATCCTAAAAAATCCTATATTCTTGCTTCAAGTAGCTTCCTCCTAGACTTCCATTGTTCCTTTGAATAATTCCTTTCTTTCTAGTTATATTGACAAAGTAAGGGGTTTGCTGCCTCTTATATCTGTAAACATCTAATAGTCCTTGACTCATATTATCTATAATAGCCTGCTGCCCTGGTGGACACTTCTTGTGCAGACCAGGTTTCAAGTTTTTATCAAGTGACATGCATTCTTTGCATGAGAGCTGATATCTAATCCTAATCCTATCTGTCATATCCCAGACCTCTGATTCAAATTCTGACCCCATTCTAACCTGGCTTACAATTGGTCTTCACACCTAGTAAGCCACTCCAGCCCTCTGACTCCCCTCCAGGCAACTCTGGCCCTCTGTCACTATTCCAGTCATCCCCAGCTACACATGTATGCTTCCCACCCCTCAGTGTTATATGCTTTTCCAGGCTTCCACTCTCACTCTGCCCCATTCTGCTTCCAGTCTATCTCTGCTCCAGTTAAGTACTACCCTAGTTCCCCTTCGTCATCTCCAGACCATCCTAATATAACTCCATTACTATTCCTGGTCAGTTACTGTTACCATCATTGTTACTATTCCTGTTCTGTTCCTATTCCTTGCTTTCTCCTGTTTCATCCTGTCACCCTTTAGTTTCAGTCTGACATGATTGGACATTGTCTCCCTGATATCTCCATTTGTTTCCTAGATATCTAGACATCTGCTTCACTTCTGAGTTTGCACCTGTCTTATTTTATTACACTTCTAGATAGTTCTGCCTCTCTGAGGTATAAGTACTGTAGTTCTGTATCTTGTACCTCAGTACAAATATTAACAAAAACACCAGAAAACTCTCTTGTCATCATCCTTACTCTGCTTGAGCCTTGGGCTCACTCTGACCCTCCAGGTTACTCTGGAGTACCTCTGAGGCTATATGATATCCTTGAAGGAGTTATAAAGCCTTACCCCCATGACTAGGCTTGACTCTTCTTGTCCTGCCTGTCCCTCCTGTTGAGCATAGAGACAGCCTTATTACCCACCCCTGACATCTATGTAAATCAGAACAATAGAGAAGTGCAAGGGCACACCACATAAGGTGAAGTCGAGTCCCATTCAATTATTGAAACCCTTCCTAGATTCCCCCAGAGCTCTCCAGAGCCCCCTGGAGTTCTGATCTTCCTTCAGCATCAAGGGTTTCATTTAAAAAAGAAACTGGTTAAAAGTATACTTGTCTTGGTATAGATTTTAAAAGTCTCCTTTTTTAGTGGAATGAAAAGTTTTAACAGTATATTCATACTCTCACTTGCACTTCTCTTGCCTTCACATAAGGATTGGCCTCCACTGCCTCTCAATACTCAACTCCAAACCACCTGCATGCTTGGTGTACTCACAGGTAATCTCTCCAAGATCTCCAGAACTTCATTCCATCCCTTGTGTCAGCTGTTAGGATATGAACACCAATGACACTGCTATGACCTCATGCTCTTCTGGGCATTTGACCCCTAAGTTAGTCTAGTCCTCATGGCACAATTCCCATACAGCCCCCAATGTTCCGAGTCACTCCAAGCCACTCTGATAATTCTATGATATTAGTCACTGACCCCTGTCACTTGAAACACATGTGCCTAAATTCAACTTCTAACTCCTATCCCTGGCATTTCCCTATTTCTGACTCCAGGCTCTCCAGAACAGCTGTGATTTCCTACTATCAGACAGCATTACCAGCCCTTATGGATCCTTGAATGCAGCTTAGGTTATGGTTCCCTACCAATGAGTGCCACTCCCTCTGTTTTTCCTGCTCTTTTCTGGCATCTGACTCCAGTTCTCTTACACTTTGTTGTCACCTGGTAATTCTCAACAGAAAACCACTTCCTGTCACTCTGGACTTTTCCAACCACTTTCTCATGCCTAGATCTAGCCATCACAGTCTAAGCATTTCTTAGCCACCTCCCTGGCCCCTTCTTGACAAGTCACTCCAGGATTACCAATAGGCAGTCATCAACCTCTGGCATCTGTTCTCTACTCCTAGGCAACCCATTTCTGGCCATTGGTTCTAGCCTTTCAAGATTCATTCTTCCAAGCATAACAAGTCTATCAAACCTGTACCCCTTGTCTCTCTGATCTCCAGCATCATCTTTCCATGCACTTTCAATCATTATGACCCCCATTGGGTACCTTGTCCTATTTTGGATTTAGGAGCCCCAACACTCTGATCTTTTCACCTGCTTCCACTTCTTCTGATGCCTTACTATCTCTTTTGATTTCACCTCTTCTGCTCAAGCTATTGGATCTCCACAAACTCTACAAAGACTGTTGGCTTCACTCTGTCAATGCCTAGCATCACCCTCTGCTGAATGGTTTGTGTTCATTAATTCTAGGATACCACTAACTCATCCACTGTGGTCCATTGACCCCAGGTATTGAGTAGTATCTTGTCTGTTCACTGGATAACACATGCCAGCATCCCATGCACCCCCCATAGCTCCATACCACTCCAGTCTCAGCTAACTCTGATCTCAAACCACAGCTCTTGTTGTCTTGATCTGATAGTTACAATGCCATCACCTAAGTATGCAGTCATTGCTATATCGCTCTGCTTCTGTAGCAGGCCAGTTTCATCTGTTGATACACCTACCAGGAAGACCTTTATCTGCCTCTGACCTTCTCCAAACTTGTAGCATTAGACCATTATTCTTCATTGCCTGTGACACCTCTGCCACCCATTTCCTTATCCTTGCAGCTAAGGTATACCCACCTTGCTGACCAACCAGGCTTCAAAAGCACCATCCCTCTTCCTCTGCACTCCACTGCACCCCCCATGTTTCATCTCACATACCAAAAGTCTCTTGCCCCCTCTGGGCATCTCCATTCATTTCCACCTCTCTGGATGGTTTACACTTCCATCATAACTGCACTGCAATTACCCTTTCTTTCCCTGCTTGCAGTTAATGGAGTGTTGTTTCAATTTGCTATGGTTCTCTGCTTGGATTTCTTTTGTATGGCACTACATTTGTTTTATGCACCACCTCCCTATAACTCCATGCTGTTGGCACCCTCTGTCCCCTTATGAAAGACCTGTTTGGCAGAATTGTTCCACATCTCTCTGTCTCTTGCCCAAGAAATCCTTGCTCTTCAGACATGGTTTCTGATGACTCTGTTTCCTGCTCACAGATATTTCCTTCTTTCTTAAATGTCATCTCAGGACCTGCCTTTCTGTTTTCCCTGGGTATTCTTTTTCCAGTAGACCTTCTGCTCTTCTGTGACTTCTGGGAATTCTTTTGTTCTGGGTATTCCTTTCTTGGTGATGATTCTGCTCTTCTGTGTCTCCTGGGAATGCTGCTTCTTTCTTCAGAACCCTTCAGAACCCCTCCATTATTTGCCTTGGGAATTCCTTGTTCTTCTGGCCTTGTTCCAACAACTCAGTTTCTCTTGCCTTTTGTTCCTGTTCCTTCTGCCCTGTCATCCAAGACTTGTCCTTTTGTTTCCCTGGGTTCTTCTTCTCCTTTGGGGATCTTTCTGCTCTTCCTACATTCCCTGGGACCTTCCCATTATTGTGTCTGTCCTTTTGATTGGCCTTTTCTTCTGGCCTCCCTCCTGTTTTTCCAGATCCTTCTGGACCATTTCCATTTTGCACCTTGTGCTGCCCCTGGCACCTTTCCTTTCTGTCTCCTAGTCAATAATGGGACATCAACCTTGAGGAGGGGATAGCATCTAGTGACCACACTGGGAACTGCTGCTTGTACCTAGCAATCTGGTCCCCCTTACTCTTGCCCTTTCCTCCATTCCCACTCATCTCTCTGGTCCCTCTCCAGTCTCTTCCGCCATAGTACCCAGGTCATCTGGTCAACTGTCTACCTTCATGCAATAACCAGATGTGCTCTGCACTGATTGCCCCCTCTAATCATCTTTACTACTAGTACAGTGCCTGACTCCTACCTATGTTGACTATACTCATTCCTGATTGTTTTTGGTCACCTCCAGCCCTTCCCCAAGTAGCTTACCTCCCTCCCCTTGTTGCTGCACATAGACAATGTGCAATTCAATCAGTATACAAACATTGGTCATATATAGGAGGCAAGGCCAGTGAGCAACTCTCAGTGGAACACCCACTCCTCCAAATCTTCTCCAGCCCCCACCATGATATCCTCTGGCTCTGTTCCAGCCCCAAGTTTGGCCACAAAAACCCTCATTCCCTCTCTGGCCCTCTGACCTCTGTGCCTCTCCCGCTGAGCATCATGATTGCTTACATGAATGCCAGACTCTGCCCTGAGGTATCCCTTCTGATGGCCCTCCTCTGTCTGAATCTTGACTAGATCATGAAGGAGCCTGTTCTGCTCCCTTAAGTCCTGGTAAATCAGACCACCAACCTCACAGATTGCATTGGCAACCAATCCATCACCTGTTATACCAACTCCTTGGGCTGCAGTGAGGTTCTGGACTCCTTCTGCCATTCTAACCTATACTCCACCTCTATCTCTTTGGCTGTTGTTCACTTCCCCTATTCCCATTGAGGCACCAGCCTTGTATGCCTCAACTCTGTGCCTCCTCCTTTCCTGATTCTTGGCCATTATAAGGGCCATCCCATCATTGGAACAGAGAGCAAGCTGGTCATCCAACCAGAAGTAGAGATTTGGGAATCCAGCCATGTTAGAGCAGGAAAATGAGCAACAACTTCTTTTCCTTGGGAACTTATCTTCCTTGAGCCAACTCCACACTAACCCCAACTCTAACTGAGTACAGAATCCATTCACCCTTGATCATCATGTTTTAGTTCTCTTTGGAAATAAATGAACCTCCCTCAACTTTGCCCTAGATCTGACCCTTCTGACATTTGTTTTGGTCATTATTTGACTATCAGACTCTAGTCTAATTTCTGACCTTCTCTCCAGAAGTTATTCCAAAGCTCCAAAACTCTCCACTTCTACCTCCTTCATTTCTTTTCAGTTTCCCTGTCCTTATGGCAGAAGTGACTGTTTTTGACATCAGGTTTTAATCTCACCCCTTTGGGAAATTTGGCTATTTCTTCCATCCATTATTGGCTGTCCATTTGTCCTCCTTATCACCCCATGACTGCCCAAGGTACCCCTTGCCTGGTTATGAGATTTCATTTTAACAGGTTATTACAATTTGCAGAAACCTTATTTTTCAGACTTACTTCACATGTTTTCTGAACTTGTTCACTCAAGGCTCAAAGCCTTCACTTCAGA
>JBBPKN010001032.1:0-22773 GCA_038089275.1 Pulveroboletus cf. rosaemariae | reverse complement strand
AAAAGTTCCTTGTTATAAATAGGATAGTTCTTTTCGGCAGAGTTTAAGGAATGAGATAAATAAGCTGCAGAACGCCAGTCCCCATTGACTAGATAGAAAAGGATGGCACCAGTAGCTATATCTGATGCATCTGTTTCTACATGGACCAGCCAGATGGAATTGGAGTAAACCAAAAAAGGAGCTGTGGACATAATATTTTTGAGGGACACAAAAGCCTTCTGATGAGGTCCATCCCAAGAGAAAACCTGATCTCTCTTGGTAAGATCATTCAAAGGACAAGCTATATCTGCAAAACCCTGAATGAATCAGTGATAATAATTAGCCAGTCTGAGAAAAGCTTGAACATGTTTGAGGGTACATGGCTGTGGCCAATCTTGAATGGCCTGAACCTTATTCATCTGCATCTCAACCCCATCTTTAGACATGACCATTCTGAGATAGTCCACTTTTTCTTGCATAAAGTGGCATTTGGACAGCTTTAAGAAAAGATCATTATCTTGCAGGCATTGAAGTACTTGGGCTACCAGCCCTGCATGTTCTTGTCTAGTTTTATCCTTGGTAAAAATAATAATATCATCAATGTATACCAAAATAAAGGCCCATAAATCATGAAAAATATTGTTAACCATTGTTTGGAATGTGCCAGGGCTATTGCACATGCCAAAATACATTACCAAGGGTTCAAAAGCCCCTATAGGCGTGGTGAATGCGCCTTTCCATTCATCTCCTTGGTGCATTCTGATATTGTTATAACCCCATTGAAGATCTAGAGTAGTAAACATGTCAGAGCCCTTAAGGCAATCAATGAGAGTAGAAATTAATGGAAGTGGATAGGAATTCTTGATGGTCCACTCATTTAAATATCTGTAGTCAATGACCATACACTTCCCACCATCTTTTTTTCCTATAAAGAAAACAGGAGATGTCTGCAGTGATTTGGAGGGTCTAATATACCCTTTTCTTGTTTCCATTTCAATGAAATTCCTAATTTCAGTTATTTCTTTATCTGAAAGTGGAATGATTCGTCCTTTCTTTGGTACAAACCCTTCTTTAAGGTCTACCAGGTGGTCCCAGGGTTTCCTTGTCGGCATTCTTTCTGATTGTTCCTGGGAAAATGTGTTCAGAAATTTATGAAACTCTTTTGATACCTGATCCTTTAGTTCCACTTCATTAGTGTTGATCTGACAAAGTGGTATTGGTTTGCCTGGGATTAGTACTGTTTTCTTTTGCCAATCTATAATAGGGTTATGCTTTTTGAACCAATCATACTCTATAATGAGCTCCATTTTGCCTAGTTTTAATACAAGCGCAGGTAGCACTTCTTCATGTGCTTTTCCATGTGCATTTGTGAATTCAATATTCAGGAGGACTTTACTTTGGATTCTGCCTTCTAATCCTTTTGTACCATCTGTGTTGTACACCTCTACTTGTTGTTCTAGAGGTAATGTTGTTAACCTATGTCATGAGACAAAGTTAGTATCCACAAATGTTACCACTGCTCCTGAATCAATTAAAGCATGGATGGTACCACACTTATTCCACTGTTCATTTCTTATTCCTTTTACCTTTATTTCCAATAAAAATTCATCTCTTCCTTTTATTATTTTGAGGTTTTTATAAATATCTGTTAAGGGTGAACTTCGAATGCATAATGAATTGATACCTTTTTCTTTTATTTTTTCTGAGGAATTAAGCACTGATTTATTGCCATCAGCCAAGCTCTTTCAAGACCCCTCATTGGCAAGTGAACAAACTGTATTCATAGGACAAGCATTAAATAGTACAGCTGAAAAAGAAAGAGAAGAGTGACCTTGATCACCTCAATTAATCAAAGTCACACTTATTTTAAAGATTTTTGTTCTAAAGAAAATTTGTCCAACCAGTAAGCTCTGGTGGCCTCTCCATACATACTATTCTCTTCAGGAACTTCTTGAATTCCTGAAGATGTTCCTTGTTTTGCAGCCTCTGCCACTAGTACTTGCATATCCACCATAGGAGCCTCATATGTGTTAGGCTGGCCCTGTACCTTTTCAAAATCCCTGAAGGTCAATATCTGCCTTCAGGTTGTGGCCCTATTATTTGCCGGGGAAACAGCCTGTGTCCTCCTTGGATTAAAATCAGGTAGGGGGGTAAAAGGGAGATTGAAGCAACAATCTTTTGCCAAGTGCCCCCATTTATGGCACTTAAAGCACTCTTTGCCTCCGTAATTTACAGCCCCTATCTCCATTGGGGCCCCCCTACCTGGCTGTGTTCCTGTTGTGGTAAATCTGGGGGGTTGCCATTGTGGACAAGGTTGAAATTGGTTGGAACTGGGGGAGGTGATTGGGGGACAAGGGAGAGGATGACTTGGGAATTGCCATCTGTTGGCAGGAGCTCCTTGCTCAACTGCCATATGCTCGAAAGCGCAACCTATGACTTGGAATTGATTAATTAGTTCCCCCATTGTTTCCTCTAATCCTTGTGGCATTGCATGCTGATATATATGATACTGAACCTGCTCCCTGAGCAGTTTCATCACATGGTTTTCATCAATCTCTGCATCTTTCTGCAAGACGATAAAATCCTGCAGATAATCATCAATTTGCCCCATGTGTCTTAGCCCTTCTAATTTCTTTAGAGCTTCATGAGTGAGCTCATCAATGTGAAAGTATCTCTTGATGTCATCAAAGAGATCCTTCTTGCTGGGCCACTGATCCTTGTCTAGACAGTCTTCCAGGATTAGCTGGGCATAATCCTCAGCCTTTCCTTCCATGCAGGAGAGTACTCCTGCAGTTCTTGTTTGATTGTTCTTTCAATCAATGCTATTCTCCCATACCCTAATCTTGGCCCACTACAACCTCCACTTTTTCCTATCACCATCCCACTTACCTGGGTCTGCAACCTTCCTTCCCATTCCTTCCCTCAACTCCCTTAACAGATCTTCCATATTTGTTTCTTCAGCCATCGCCTTATGCCTTGAAGGAGATAACAGAGCTGGCTGGTAATGATCTTCTAATCAACCTGAATCGCTCAATAGTAGTGGGTCCTGGGTTGTATACTTGAAGGGGGGTTCTTCAATAGAGGGGCTGGACTTGGGTAACTCTACCTGGCTTTTGTACTCCTCCTCTTCTTGCCTTGGTGCAGACACATTTGCTTAGAGACCTAAGAATGTAAGGAGGGGTGCAAATATGATGAAGACCACAGGGTTTCCTGAGCACTGTTGAAGGCCTAAGTGTTTTGAGCCTTTCACTCACCACTACTTTTCTATTCCTGGCCCTTGTTGCCTGGAAATCTAAAGCCGTCTGCCTATCAAAAATGTTGAACTTTCTCTGAAACTCCTTTCTTCCTTGTTCATCTCCCTCAAATTCTAAAATAGCTTCATTGATCAAGTTCCTGAGTTCTTTCTCATGCCCCCAAGGATAAGCATGTTTGAAGGGCATATAAAATGAGATGACCTTGTCCTAAATTCTTTTCTGCACAGATCAAGTATTGGAGTCTTGCACAAGTGAAATGCAGCTAGAAATGCATTGACTGAATCCTAACACCTAAGCTTGGTGTGTGCTTCCTAATCTGATCCTAAGTAAAGCTTTTATGCTAGTGGCTCTGAACTAGGCAAGAGTGATGAAAAGTAAGAGCCAAGATGGAACTAGAACTAGAAATTTCAGGTGTGCAAGACTGGGAAAACCCAGGCTTGAGCCAATTTCCTTATATATTGCTACAGTATGCACACAGACCATGTAAATGGTACTGGCCCTAAAGTAATGTACAGTAAGCCAACCAATAGCAATAAAGGAGTGGGGACCTAGAAAATACATGTGCTAAACATGAGGCATGACATCAGAGTCTAGATTGCTCTAGACTTGTGCCATGTGAAGATGTGAAACATGAAAGGTGAAGAGGTGAAGAAGTGAAAGAAGTGAAATGTGTGAAGGTGTGAAATGGTCATGTGATGTGACAATGTGAAGAGCTACAGTAGTAAGATGATAAGTTCAAAAAAAGTAAAATTGAAAAAGTGCATTATAACAAAATAGTTGATTAAGCTGACTAACAAAGCAATTTTTGGTTTCTCAGATAATGAATTGGAAGGAGAATTTTTCCAGAAAAGATTTGATGAGTTTGATTTTTAGACAAGTATTGATTTTCAGGCCAAGAAGGCATGAGATAGAAAGTGTTATAATGCACTTTTTCATTTTTACTCTTTTTGGACTTATCCTCATACTACTGTAGCTCTTCACATTATCACATCACATGATCTCTTCACACCTTTACCTTTTCACCTTTTCACTTCTTCACTGTTTCACCCTTTCACATTATTACATTTCACATCTTCACATGGCACCAATCTAAAGCAATCTGGACTCTGATGTCAGGCCTCATGTTTAACTCATGTATTTCTAGGTCCTCACTTCTTTATTGCTATTGGTTGGCTTACTGTATAATATTTAGGGCCAGTACCATTTACATGGTCTGTGCACAGTATATAGCAATATATAAGGAGGTTGGCTCAAGTCTGGGTTTTCCCAGTCTTGTGCACTTGAACCCTTCAGTTCTACAAAGTCCCTTGGCTTTTACCATTCTTTTATCTTTGCCTAGTTCTTGTTGCTCTAAGTTCAAAGCAACTACTTAGAATTGTCCACACTCACCAAGGCTTGGTGTTTAGAGTTTAGGTCAATGCATCAGCAGTTGCATTTCAGAAAGATAGCAGCCTTAGATAGGCTAAAGTCTCTCAGATCTACAGCAGTTCTTAAAGCTTCAAGAAGAAGTTTATACACTACAGGAGTCTTTCTCATTCTCTGTTCCTTAGCTTATTCTTATCATATCTGCTTCTGCAGATTACCAGTCTGAGGAGAACCTTTTTGTTAGGAAATCAGAAAGCAGCAGTAGTCTGGATATTAAAGAGCCAATTCATTAGTTCCCAGAAGGTTTAATTCAGAAAGAGCTGAGACTGAGATCACATGGGTAATCCAATGATCTATTTCAGCAGAGAATGTTCTTGCCTTTCAGATCTAGAATAACAGAAGAACAAGAAGTAGTAGAGTTAATGGAGAGGCTAAAAGGAAGTTTGAAAAGGAATATTATATAGTAACACTTTGGCACCAGCTCTAGTCATGTGATCTCATGTAATTATGCACAAGAAACCCCTTAAGTGAAACTCTAGTCTGTGGTTTATATCATGGTCTTTGATATTGAACAGTGTGCAAATGAAAAGACAACCCTAATCAAGAGCTTAGACAGTGTAAATGAGAATGAGAGTAAAGCAAAGTATATGAGTATATAAAGATACTTGCACTAGACAATATAAATGCTCAAGACTATAGTATTTATACTATACAAAAGAGTGCACAGATCAGGACCCTGATGGGAATTCTCCCACAGACCCTGAGGCATCATCAAATGGAAAAGAAGACACTGTAAGAATAGCCAATGGCTGAAAAGAAGCAGTGCTTTTGAATTGGAAAAAAGTGGAAATAAAGTATAGGCTGAAGACATGAGGCTAACCCTATGTCCTGGGTCTAGATCTGTCATGTGACCTGTCACATGCCTAGATAAGACAAAAGATTAGATAACCACATGGAAAGATAAGATAAGGACATGTAATCAAGATTTGAAAAATATAAACTATAATAGTTTATATTTTTTCTTAGAGTTTATCTTGCAGTGGTCATGTGACAGGTCATGTGACAAGGATCTTCCCTAGATTTTTCCTTGGAATGCCTATGGCCCTATCTTCATGGATCTTATCTAGATTTATATCTGAATTTAAGATATATTTGTGGCAAAGATTCCTGTCCTTATGATGTAGTCATGTTTAACCCTGCACTTCTGTTCCATTTCATATCTGATTATTCTCATGACTTACTGCAGATAGTTAGTTATCTCTTTAGTTATGCTCTATGCCCAGTTTTTCTTTTAGTTAAAGTTTTCATACTAGTGCATATAGATTACCTGGTCTGTGCACCAACCTCTGAGATATATAAGAGCTAGGGTGGCAGGCTGGATTTTCCCCAATCTTCCTTACTTAAAGCCTAGTTTGCTTTTATCAAGTGATTTTTTGGAACTTCACCAAGACCTGAGCAAGGTTTATCCTTTTCTGCTCTTGTATAGGCTTATTACTCACACTCTTGCCTAGTTCCTGGCCACTAGCCTAAAAGCCAGATAGCAGTTCAGTAGAAAGCACTTATCAAGGACTTTAGATTAGGATTAGAGAAGAAGCCAATGCCAAGAAGATATTTTAAGAAAAGTGGCTAATCTAGGAAAGTGAAATGGCAATAGAAAGAAGTGGAGATTGTGGTAGGCTAAGATAAGGGCCTGGGAGTTGTTGCAGAAGTGGGAAGAAGATAAAGAAAGAATAACAGTGATACTTTCCAGATTAAAAGATAAAGCTGAAGGTTTTGCCCAGATCACACTAGAACAGTATTTGGATTTGAAAGAATGGCCCTTAAAAGAAGAACTTTATAAGGGAATCAAGGTTTATTTTCATATTGACAAACTTGCTCATGAGACCCTAAAAAGAATAAAGGCCCTCAAGCTAACAGGACATATCAACAACTATCTGCAAGAGTTTGAAGTATTAAAAAAAGATATAGAGCTAAGTAAAGAACATGCCTGCAAATTGCTTAAAAAACAAGTGCAATACTAGATCTACCAGCAAGTGGTATTGCAAGGATTAAAGAAAGGAGTACTGGAACTAGAGAAATAGTTTCAACAAATAGAATACACTTTTGAGCACATGGTGATGGAGCATAGTACTTCTGCCTCAAGATTCCAGGCTTCCAGAGGGCCACCTCTGTTATAAGTAAACAGTTTGCTAGCAGAAGAGTCACATGACAAGCACATGACCATGAGACTTTATTGCCAAACAAGGACAAATCCTAGGATATGGTTGAGTTGTTATTTAGAGTATTCCCCTGGGGTTTAGGCATAGCTTATGGTTGAATCTAGCATTTCAGATGACAGGTACTTTCCTGATTTAATCTCTGATAAATCTGGATCTGGATCTAGATGAGGGTCAGATCTGATTGTGGCATATTTCTAGATGGAATCTTCTCAGCCTCATGGCTAAGGGCATGATTTAATCTCTGCTTACCCTAAATCCTGACTTCCATTCTACATAGCCTCTCCATTCTATACCCCTTATCTGCATGGCCACTTGGACATACTCTTAGTTAGCATGCCCTATGCCCAGTTTCCTTATTTAGATAGATAGCTCTTTACCCTGATGGTCTATGCACCAGTCTGGATAGTATATATAGTAGATAGTTCCTTGATTAAGGCTCTCCAGCCTTAATTACCTGTTATTTATACCATTCTCTGCCAACACATTGGCTTTCAGGCAGTCTGGCTCCTTAGGGTTTATCCTCCCCTAAGACATTGTTATCCCTCTATTCAATCTGAATCCAACATCAAATCCATGCACTCTCTCAAGGCTGGACATCATTAGGGTTAGGAAGTGTCACTTAGAGATCATCACCATAACAATCTTCACAAGGTTATTTTGTTTCATGATCTTCTTTCTTACTCTCCAATCTAGCAGACTAATATTAGCCTTGGCCTAAATGGTAACCCTCTTAGAGGTTTATAGCAACAGAAGTTCAACCAGGCAGAGGAGTTCCAATAAAGATAGATATGCAGTGGTTTGGGGAACTGCAAGAATATTGGAAGTATTACAAAAAAGAACATAGCTAGAGATTACAGCTTGACTCTTTCTTTTATTTCTCCATACAGAACACAGGCCAGTATCCTGGCAAAAAATAGGGTCATGTTCTAAAGGCAGATAGTGATCTTTAGAGACTTTGAACAAATTTCTGGACAGCCCAGTACTTTTGAGGCTCTGATAATAGATATATATACATTGGCAGTAGAAGCTACAGGAGAAAAGAGACAGGCTTTTGAGATTCAGGAAATTCCAGAGGAAAGCATGTGTTATGGATAGTGGATGAAGTACACAGTATAACCCTAATCAAGGGATTTGACAAAGTTGATGTTGAAGTTATGAGAGTGAAGCAACAGAGTATATGAGTAAGACACAAGTACTAGATGTTACAAGTGCTTAAAACTGGGGTCTTGAGACAGTAGGGCTATAGTATTTATATGCTACAGAAGTATGCACAGATCAGGACCCTGATGGGAATTCTTCCACAGACTCTGAGGCACCATCAAAAAGAAAAGAAGCATCTGTAAGAATAGCCAATGGCTGAAAAGGAGTGAAGCTTCTAAAATAAAAGAGAAGCAGATAATGGCAGAAATGAAAAGTAGGCTGAAAAAATGAGGCTAATTGTTGTGGTCTTGATATTGGACTTGGTACAGATGAGAGCTAACTCTAATCAAGGGCTTATGATATCAGTGTTAATATATATGAGAGTAAAGCAAAGATAATATATGAATATCAAAACACTGCTCTAGATAATACAAGTGCTTAAGACTAGGGCTTGAGACATGCTAAGGCTACAGTATTTATACAATGCAGAAATGTGCACAGACCAGGACTCTGATGGGAATTCTCCCACAGACCCTGAGGCACTATCAAATGAAAAGAAGACACCATATAAATGGCCAATGGCTGAAAAGAAGTGATGCTTCTAAAATGGAAAAACAGCAGAAATGAAATGCAGGCTGAAGACATGAGGCTAACTCTATGCCCTGGGTCTAGACCTGTCATGTGACCCATCACATGCTCTGATAAGATAAAAGATTAGATAACCACATGGCTGTTAAAACATATACTGAGTACAAATAAACTGTTAAAAACATATATCAATCTCCTTTCTGAATGAAATCCTTATGGCTAGGGGGCAAAGGTCAGGTTCCAGTGCCTTAATGGTGCATGAACCTGAGGGAAGGTTATACTCCAGAAACTCCAGGGATATTCAGAGACTTCCAGAGGGATTCAGAAAGGGTTGGTTAATTGGATGGGACTTGACTTTACCTTATGTGGTGTGCCCTTGCATTTTCCAGTGTTTTGATTTACATAGATGTTGGAGGTGGAGAAGAAGGCTATCTCAGTGCTCAACAAGAGGGACAGGCAAGATGAGAAGAGTCAAGCCTAGTCATGGGGGTGTGATCTTATGATTCCTTCAAGGATATTGCTTGGCTCCAGAGATTCTCTGAAGTAATCTGAAGAGTCAGAGTAAGCCTAAGGGCTCAATCAGAGTGAGGATGATAATAAGGGGATGTTTATGTTAATATTTGTACTAAGGTAACAGATTATCAAAACTCAAACACTGCTACTACTACTACTAGGTTAGAGTTCACTGAAAGGGGATATAAGCTCCAGAGATTTCTGAAAATGGTCAAGTAGTCAAGTAGCAGGTTTTTTGTCAAACAGGACTTGGCTTCATCTTATGTGGTGTGCCCTTGCATAGTCTTGGTGTCCTGATTTGTGGCAGGCTGGAGATAGCAGAGGAGAGCTTGCTTAGGACTCAACAAGAGAGACAGACAAGATGAAGAGTATCAAGTCCAGTCTTAAGGAGTGGAGTCATCAAGACTCAAGGAAGGTAGTCAATAGGCTGGTCATAATCTCCAGCAGGGCCAGAGAGTCAGAGTGAGTCAGGGGACTCAGGTTGGATAGGGGTAATAACAACAGTAAAGTTGTTGCTTATCCCAAGTTAACATTAAGCCATAATAACTTTAATGCTGAAAACTCTGGAGTAATCCAGAGGGTTAGAGTGAGCCCAAGGGATCAATTAGAGTAAGGATGATGACAAGAGGGTATTTATGTTGATATTTGTACTGAGGTACAAGATACAGGACTACAGTACTTATAACTTAGAGAGGCAGAACTATCTAGGAGTGTAGTGAAGTGAGACAGGTGCAAACTCAGAAGTGAAGCAGATGTCTAAATATCTAAGAAACAAATGGAGATGTTAGGGAAGACAATGTTCAATTATGTCAGACTGAAACTGAGAGGTGACAGGATAAAGTGAGGGGAAATAAGAAACAGGAATGGAAACAGAAACAGTGACAGTAACTGAAAGTGGAACTAGTAACAGAGTTATAACAGAGTGGTCTGAAGAAGACAAAGTGAAACTAAGGTAGTACTTAACTGGAATAGAGATAGGACTGAAAATGGAATAGGGCAGAGTAGGAGTGGAGGGCCAGGGGAGCATATACTAATGGAGGGGTGGGAAGCATACATGCATAGCTAGAGTGGAATGGAATGGTGACAAAGGGCCAGAATTGCCTGGAGGAGAGTAAGAGGGCTAGAGTGGCTTACTGGGTGCAAGAACCAGTTGTAAGCCAGATTGGAATTGGGTTAGAATTGGGTCAGAGGTATGGGATATGTGTTAAAACATATACCAATCTCCTTCCTTAGAGAGGATTATAACTTCAGAGACTCTGGAGATGTCTGGAGGCATCCAAAGGGATTTAGAAAGGATTTCATTGGTCAGACAGGACTTGGCTTTACCTTATATAGTATATCCTTGCACTTTCTGGTGTTCCAATTTACATAAATATCAAAGATGGGAAAGAAGGCTATCTTGGCACTTAACAAAAGGGATAGGCAAGACAAGAAGAGTTGAGCCTAGTTATGGGGGTGGGATTTTATGATTTCTTCAAGGATATTACTTGGCCCTGGAGGTGCTCTGGAGTAATCTGGAGGGTCAAAGTGAGCCTATGGGCTCAGGCAGAGTGAGAATAATGACAAGGGAGTGTTTATATCAATATTTGTACTGAGATACAAGATACAGGACTACAGTACTTATATCTCAGAGAGGCAAAACTGTTACACTAGGCCCAGGTAGGGATAGGCATAGACCTTGCTGTGTAAAATGGAAGAGGTAAACCAAAGGTAAGTCTCAAGATGAGTGGAGAGTGACAAATGAAGTGTTGCACTCAAGTGGTACCAGCTACACTCCCAGGGGTATGCCAAGATCAGACACTGATGATCCTCTGGTTAAGTGCCAGGAAACAAGCAGTGGATTCCAAGTATGTAGGTACAAGGACAAGTGAGATATGAGAACTGTGAGGTAATTGCAAGGTAGAAGTAGCATAAGGAAAGAGGAGACAGGAAGTATGCTACTTTATAGTACAGCTAATAGGGTTTAGGCAGAGATCAATTGAGTAATTGTGCTGACTGATGATGAGTAATGTATCTGTATAGAAACAGATGGAAAGAGATGGAATGATTAAGAGTCAGCTGATTAAGAGATAGAAGGCCTGGGCAAAGGGCTTAACAAGAGAGCAGTCTAGGCAAGGCTAGAGCACAAGAAGAGTGGAATCTATGAGTGAAGGTAAACAAGAAAGCACCTGAGGTGCAAGAAAAGCAGAAGCTAAGACAGGGAAGAGAAAGAGAGAAAAGAAAGAAAAAGAGAGAAAAAGAGAGAAACATAACATTACCCCCCTGCTAGGGGTGGAAGACTCATGATACCTTAAAAGGCATCATAGGAGGGCCCAGGGGAGCCAGTGATGTTGACCCAGCCAACCTCATTGATGACATCATCACAGAAGTCATTATTAGTGTGATATAAAGGTGGAGGGGGTGATATAGCTGCAGGAGGGTGATGGTAGGAGCCCTGTGAGCAGTGTGAGCCACAGGATCAGTGAGAGAAGTAGGAGGAGCTGCAGGAAGAGGTGCAGGAGGAACCACAAGAGGAGGAGGATGTGAAGGAGGAGACAAGGGGGTCAATGACATGGCATTGAGCAGGGCAGTGAGCCTGGGTATGTCTGGGATGCTAGCAGAGGCAATAGAGATGTTGGTAGGAAGAGCAGTTGATGCAGATGTGGCCCAGGCATTGTCAGTGAAAGCAGACCTTGCAAAAGCACAGGTAAAAAGGAAAGAGATGGCCATTGCTGTAAAGGCCAGTTCACCAAGCTTTAGCACACTCAAGGGCAGCAAGCTCATCATTGTTGAGAGGGGAAGAGGATGCAGATGGTGTAGTGGGAGTATAACCTTGGGCAGTAGCCAGCTTGTGCATATAGCAGTTAAGGTCAGTGAGAAATTCACCCATCTTGAGCTGGTAGGCTAGGGCTTTAATGTTAGACAAGAGTTCACAGTGGATGGAAGAGATTAGGGCCTGCATGAGGGAGACCCAAGCATGGGGAATATGAGTGAGGGCAGATGTGAGGAGGGGAAGACAAAGGAGCTGCATGTAGATTTGATAAAGAAGCCACAAGGGTGAGAACATGTCAAGGTGGGAGCTAATGGGGACAGCTAGGTGAGAGTCCATGATGAAGGTCATAATCCAGTGTGCATAGTCAGGGGATAGGGCATTACAATGAAGGGCATGGGCAGAGAGTGGGAAATTGACACTGAGAATACCAGTGGATGCAGTGTCAATGGCAGAAGGAGGGATGGGGATGGGAGAAACAATAGCTGGGCCAATGGATATAGTAGGAGAAGAGGCTACAAAGTCCTCAGAAGAAAGTTTGAAAGCAAGCACAGAAAGAGGAGAAGAAAATGTATTAGTAAGCAATGAAGGGGAGGAGATAAGTAAAGGTTCAACAGGAACTCCCTCAGTGGGAAGTTGCGATAAGGACACTGGTGGGGTATTAAGAGGGGTATTGCACAAATGGAAGCCTTGGTCAACAGTAAAGGCCATTGCCAAGACCAGAACTATTGGCTGCTGGGTAACACATTCCTCCCAGTACTCCTAATTCCAACCTTGTTTACACCTTAAGCCAAAGACACTGTTTCACTACCCCTGTTCCTGGACTGTCACTCATGAGAGCAGGAGAATTGGATCATAGGAACCAACCAGAAGGCAGCTCACACATAAGAAGGGAAGAGCTCTAGTTACTTTGGTACCAATAACTGACCTGGGTGTCTGTCCTCTTGGGCCCACATAGTAACTCAACCAAACTAATGGAAGTCCCACTATATGACCACAGCTTGCCCACCTTGTGGCTAGATTTCCTGTTACCCTAAGCCTCTCAGCTTTTGGGCCCACCAGATCTTGCCTTTTACCCTATGAAGGCCAGCATAGAATCCTTGCCCAGGAGTAATACCCTAGCAGGAGAGACTAACCAATACTAGGGTAATCCTGGAGTAATACCAGAATGTCTAATACCAGGGATGTTCTGTCCTAAGGCACAGTGCAATGCCAGAGATCAGATGGTTTTTAATTGGAGTCTTAAAGGAACAATTTGCATCCCACAGGAATTGAACTGCCCACCTGGTGGCTTTCCCCTGTTAGTACATTCAGTGCACTCTACCAGTAGACCATGTGTCCAATTACTTGGAGCAATGTGTGGTTTTTTTAGTGGAGCAATAAGGAGGAGAAGCAGATGAGGGGAAGTGATGAGGGTGAAGGAGTTTATACTCATCTAGAGCAGACTGGGAACATTTCAAGTTCCATTCAGATTCCCAGGAGTTATTTTCTGCTGAATATCCTTTCCATCAGATCAGGAATTGATGGTTATCTGGGGAGCCTTGATGTTTTAATATCCACTCCAATTCATATTTCTCCTTACATTCTATAAGGTCTGGAGGTGGAGCAGGGAAGTTCTTTCCATGAATGTTATTTTTGTGATAGGGCAATAACAGTGATGCATGAAACACAGGGTGAATCTTTCATGTGGATGAAAGGTGGAGGCAGTAGGTGATCAGGGAAAGGACTTCTGTGATGGTAAAGGGTCCTTTCTGCTTGGGGGAGAGTTTCAGATGAATGATAGCCCATTTCAAATTTCAGGCTTCTAACCACATCTTATCTTCTTTACTAAATTGGGAGAAGGTGGAACAGATGTGGGATGCCATGGTTTGGCAGGCTAGATCATGTGCAGCAAGGGCTTCATCATAAGCTGCAAGGAGTGCCTTTGTGCAGTCAGCAACAGCAGGCATTAGTGATTTATCAATTATAGAAGGAAGGGCATGGGATTCATATCCAATCATGAGATAGAACAGAGATTGCCCTGTAATGGAGTGGGAATGGTGGTTGTGGATAAATTCAGCATGGGTAATAGAATCAGCCCATCTGGTGGGGTTAGAGCCACAATAGATGTGGATGTATATCTTAATCTTCTGGTTAACTTATTTAGTTTTACCATCAGACTGAGGATGGTATGTAGTGGAAAGGGAGAGGTTGTACTCAAGGAGTTTCCTGAGCTCCTTAGCAAAGGTAGAGGTGAATCGAGGGCTATGATCAGAGATAATCTTGTTATAAAGACCATAGCAGAGGTAGACTTTGTGGAAAAAGAGTGTTGCAATCCCCTCAGCAGTAACAGATTTCTTTGTGGGGCAAAGAATTACCCCCTTTATAAGCCTGTGGTTAACCACAACCAGCAAGGCATCAAAGTCAGAGAATGGAGGGAGATCAGTAATCAGATCACAGGAGATCTGTTGGGAAGGGTGGGTGGCAGTGGAGTAGATGGAAAAGAGAGTGGGGGTAGAAGAATGAGTGTTTGCCTTGTTCTGTTGGCAAATGGGGCAACCAGCAACATAGTTGTGGATGAAAGTGGTAAGGCCAGGCCACCAAAACTCAGCAGAGACAAGTTGTTGGGTTTTTAGGTAACCAGGGTGGCCAGCAGAGGGGTGGTCATGACAATGTTGGAGGATTTCATGATGAAGGTTAATGGAGAAGGGAATAAAGATGCAGTTGCAGTAGGTGAGCAACCTATCAACTTCCTTTCAGTCAAAGGTATGGGATTGGAGAAATTTCTTGTTTGCAGAAGTGTCCTGTTTTTGCAGGATGGAGAGGTGGAGGAGGTCTCCCTGTTGATGTTTCTTAATGTGCACAGAGAGGTTAGCATCAATAAGGTTAATGAAGAGTTTGGGGGAAAGAAGAGTGACTTTCTGATTATCCTGGGAAGTGTCAGGACAAAGATCAGGGCAGTGGGAGAGGGCATCCAGCCCAGAAAGGGAAGTGCCAGCAACATGGGAGAGCTGCAGGTTGAAGTTGGCAATATCAAGAAGCCAACAAGCTTGATGTTGATTGAGCTTCTGAGGGAATTTAAAATAGATCAGGTTCTTGTGATTAGTAAAGACCTGAATGGGGGTAGAAAAGCTGAGAAGGTATTGCCTCCAGGCTTTCAGGCCATGAATGATCACAAGGAGTTTTCAATTGTAAATATCATAATTCTGCTTGGCAGCAGAAAAGGTCTGAGAAAGGTAAGAACAGGGATGCCAGTTCCCATTTTCATCAGTCTGGAGAAGAATACCATCAGATGCATAAGCAGAGGCATCAGTGGCAATAGCAAAAGATCAGGTGAGATCCAGCATTTGCAATACCAGTTGGGACAGGAAGATAGCCTTGAGGGAGTTGAAGGCTTTCTGGGCAGTGGGAGACCAGGACCAGGCTATAGTTTTCTTGGTGAGGTCAAGAAGAGGATGGGTGATAGTGGAGTAGTTGGGAATGAATCACCTGTAGAAGTTAGCAAAGCCAAGGAAAGAGTAAACATCCTTGACTTTGGAAGGAGTGGGCCACTGGAAAATACCAGTGAGTTTAATGGGGTCCATGGCAAGCTCACCAGAATGAACAATCATCCCAAGGTATTCAACCTGGAAGACAGCAAAGGTGCATTTTTCCAGTTTGAGGTAAAGATCAAGTTCCATCATTTATTAAAGGATATGGGAGGTGCATTTCTGATGAGTGTTAGCATCAGGGGAGGAGATGAGGAGGTCATCCATATAGAAAACAAGCCATCCTTCAGTGATCATATCCTGGAACAAATCATTTATGAATTGCTGGAAAGTAGCAGGTGAGTTATTCAGACTAAAGAACATCACCATGGGTTCAAATAGCCCCTTATGTGTGATGAAGGCAGCTTTCCATTGATGTCCATCTCAAATACAGATGTTATTGTAACCCCAATGGATGTTAAACTTAGTGAAAAGCTGAGTATTTCAGAGTTTGTTGATAAGATCAGAAATGAGGAGGAGAGGATAGGCATTGCAAACTGTGTGTTTATTGAGATACCTATAATCTTGACATGGGAAAAGTTTGCCATCCTTCTTTTTGGCAAAGAAAAAGAATGAATCTTTCCAGCCCAAAGATTTTCTTCAAGGAATTCTTCTGTGGCCTGACACTTGGAGGGAGATAAGGGGTAAACCTTACCTATCTTCAGGATAAACATGTCCTTCAGATTAATCTCATGATCATAGGGGCAAGAGGGCAGAAGATGGTCTAGGGTTTTTGGAATATCTGTTATAAAGTTGTGATGTACTCTGGGAGTACTCCAGATAATTCTGGAGTGGATGGGGCTTGGCTTTACCTCATGTGGTGCATCCTTATGCTAGTACTGGGTGCCCTGATTTACAGAGGGGTCAGAAACTATTGGAGGTCCAGGATAGGCCATAGGGCTTTTTCAAACAAGAGGTACAATGTCAAGTTGTGGAGTAAGTTGTGAGACTTAGGGTAGGGCACAACATCAAGTCATGAGGCAGGAGGGGGTCTGAGGAGATCATAACATCATGTTATGGTTGATATTCCAACTGAAGTACAAGATATAGAGCTTCAGTACTTATATCTTAGGGAGGCAGATTATCTAAGGAGGGAATGGAGATGTGAAAGGAGTTGTCTCATAAGCGAAGCAGATGCCAATGCATCCTGGATATGAATGGAGATGTCAGAGAAGACAATGTTGAATAATGTCAAACTGAAACTAAATGATGACAGGGAGAAGTGAGGCACAAAGAAACAGGAACAGGAAGTGAGGTCAGAGGAACTACAAAGTTGTATCAGAATGGTTGTCTTGGATTTAGCCTTTTTGGCTTCAATGGCTAGCTTGGTGGACATAGTGAGCTGAGCAATAGTGATCTCTGGAAGGTAGAAAGAGCAGTGATCTAGGATCCTGCTTGAGTGGTGGTCATAGAGTGAGTCATTGATTGACTGCTCAGGGGTGATGTAGTCCAAGTAGTGGATCAAGAGTTTATCATGAGAAATGATGATGTTTTTGAGGAGTCCATCAAACCAAGGTTTATGGATAGAGTTGATGCAATAAGTAGTGGTATCAGAAGGGGGATCTGGAATGGTAAGCATGTTTGCTATCCAGTTAATAGTGGGGTTGGTGGCCCAAAGCCACAGGTGTCCAAGAATATTGTTCTTCTTCCCACATGCAATGACATAGCAGCAGACCAGGAGAACAGACTGTTCAAAGCAAAGAAGAAGGTAAGTATGGGTGATCTTGCCTTTCTTATTCTCAGAGTGTTCAATATTCCGAATGATGATTGGTTCAGTGAGTTTCTTTGTGGGGAACTGGTTCCTCTTGATGAAGTCCCAGTCTATGCAATTGATTTATGCACTGCTATCAATGAGAGCATGAGTGGCTATGACTTTCTTGGCATGGGATGAGGGGGAAACTTGAATTGCTACTTTCATGGATTTCTTGGAAGCAGATACAAGTACAGGTGTGCAAGAAAAGAAGGGAGTTGTTAAAACTTTCCATCCCACTAAAAAGAGACTGTTAAAATCTATACCAAGATGAGTATACTTTTAACCAGTTCCTCTTTTTTGAATAAAACCCTTGATGCTGAAGGAAGATCAGAACTCCAGGGTGCTCCAGAGAGCTCTGGGGAAATCTAGGAAGAGTTTCAATGGTTGAATGGAACTTGGCTTTACCTTATGGGGTGTGCCCTTGCACTTCTCCATTGTCCCAATTTACATAGATGTCAGGGTGGGTGATAAGGCTGTCTCTATGCTCAACAGGAGGGACAGGTAGGATAAGGAGAGTCAAGCCTAGTCATGGGGGTGAGGCTTTATGACTCCTTTGAGGATATCACATAGCCTCAGAGGTACTCCAGAGTAACCCAGAGGGTCAGAGTGAGCCCAAGGGCTCATGCAGAGTGAGAATAATGACAAGAGGGTTCTGGTGTTTTTGTTAATATTTGTACTGAGGTACAAGATACAGAACTACAGTACTTATATGTCAGAGAGGCAGAACTGTCTAGAAGTGTAACAAAATGAGACAGGTGCAAACTCAGAAGTAAAGCAGATGTCTAGATATCTAGGAAACAAATGGAGATGTCAGGAAGACAATGTCCAATCATGTCAGACTGAAACTGAAGGGTGACAGGATGAAACAGGGGAAAGCAAGGAACAGGAATGGAGTTATATCAGGACAGTCCAGAGATGATAAAGGGGAACTAGGGTAGTACTTAACTGGAGCAGAGATAGACTAGAAGCAGAATGGGGCAGAGTGGGAGTGGAAGCCTGGGGGAGTATATAACAGTGAGGGGTAGGAAGTGTATATGCATAGCTGGGGAAGACTGGAATGGTGATGGAGAACCAGAGTTACCTGGTGGGAAGTCAGAGGGCTGGAGTGACTTACTAGGTGCAAAGACCAATTGTAAGCCAGGTCGAAATAGGGTCAGAATTCAGGTTGAAGGTCCAGGATATGACACCATCCCAACTTGGCTTATGACTGGTCCTTGTACCCAGTAAGCTACTCTAGCCCTCTATTATATCCTGGATCTCCGACCCAAATTCTGACCCCATTCTGACCCAGCTTACAATTGGTCTTTGCACCTAGTAAGCCACTCCAGCCCTCTGATTCCCCTTCAGGCAACTCTGGCCCTCCATTACCATTCCAGTCTCTCCCAGTTACACATGTACACTTCCCACCCCTTAGCATTATATGCTCCCCTGGGCTTTTGCTCCCACTCCACCCCATTCTGCTTCCAGTCTATCTCTGCTCCAGTTAAGTACTACCCTAGTTCCCCTTTGTTATCTCCAGACCATTCCAATATAACTCTGTTACTGTTCCCAGTCAGCTACCATTACCATCATTGTTACTATTCCTGTTCCATTCCTATTCCTTGCTCTCCCCTGTTTCATCCTGTCACCCTTCAGTTTCAGTCTGACATGATTGAACATTGTCTTCCTGACATCTCCATTTGTTTCCTAGATATCTAGACATCTGCTTTACTTCTGAGTTTGTACCTGTCTCATTTTATTACACTTCTAGATAGTTCTGCCTCTCTGAGGTATAAGTACTGTAGTTCTGTATCTTGTACCTCAGTACAAATATCAACAAAAACACCAGAAAACCCTCTTGTCATCGTCCTTACTCTGCTTGAGCCTTGGGCTCACTCTGACCCTCTGGGTTACTCTGAAGTATCTCTGAGGCTATGCAATATCCTTGAAGGAGTCATAAAGCCTCACCCCCATGACTAGGCTTGACTCTCCTTGTCCTGCCTGTCTCTTCTGTTGAGCATAGAGACAGCCTTATTATCCACCCTGACATCTATGTAAATCAGGACAACAGAAAAGTGCAAGGGTGCACCACATAAGGTGAAGCCAAGTCCTGTTTGACCATTGAAACCCTTCCTAGATTTCCCCAGAACTCTCTGGAGCACCCTGGAGTTCTGATCTTCCTCCAGTGTCAAGGATTTCATTTAAAAAAGAGGAACTGGTTAAAAGTATACTCATCTTGGTATAGGTTTTAACAGTCTCTTTTTAGTGGGATGGAAAGTTTTAACACTCTCTGACTCTCCTCCAGGCAACTCCGGCCCTCTGTCACCTTTTCAGTCTGCTCCAGCTATGCATATATGCTCCCCTGGCCCTCTGCTCCTGCTTTACCCTATTTCATTTTCAGTTCTATTTCAGTTCCAGTTAAGTACTACCTTAGTTCAATTTCATCATCTCCAAACTGTTCCAGTATAACTCCATCACCATTTCCACTCTTAGTTACTGTTACCATCATTGTTACTATTCCTGTTCTGTTCCTGTTCCTTGCTTCCCCTTGTTTCATTCTATCACCCTTTAGTTTCAGTCTGACATAATTGGACATTGTCTTCCCTGACATCTCTATTCATTCCTTAGATATTTAGACATCTGCTTTGCTTCTGAGTTTGCATCTGTCTCACTTTGCTACAATTCTAGATAGTTCTGTCTCTCTGAGATATAAGTACTATAGTTTTGTATCTTGTACCTCAGTACAAATATTGACATAAATACCCCCATGTTTTCATTCTCACTCTGCTCAAGCCTTTGGGCTTACTCTAACTCTCTGGATTACTCCAGAGAACCTCTGAAACCAAGCAATATCCTTGAAGGAGTTATAAGGTCCCACCCCATGACTAGGCTTGACTCTTCTTGTTCTGCCTATCTGTTATAAACTGTCATATCCTGGACCTCTGACCTGAATTCTAACTCCATTCTGACCCAGCTTACAATTGGTCTTCACACCTAGTAAGCTACTCCAGCCCTCTGACTCCCCTCCAGGCAACTCCAGCCCTCCATCACCATTCCAGTCTTCCCCAGCTACACATGTATGCTTCTCACCCCTCAGTATTATACACTTCCCTGGGCTTCCACTCCCATTCTGCCCCATTCCACTTCCAGTCTATCTCTGCTCCAGTTAAGTACTACTCTAGTTTCCCTTTGTCATCTCTGGGCCATCCTGATATAACTCTGTTACTGTTTCCTGTCAGTTACTGTTACCATCATTGTTACTATTCCTGTTCTGTTCCTATTCCTTGCTTTCCCCTGTTTCATCCTGTCACCCTTTAGTTTCAGTCTGACATGATTGGAAATTGTCTTCCCTGACATCTCCATTCATTTCCTAGATATCTAGACATCTGCTTTGCTTCTGAGTTTGCACCTGTCTTATTTCATTACACTTCTAAATAGCTCTGCCTCACTGAAGTATAAGTACTGTAGTTTTGTATCTTGTACCTCAGTACAAATATCAACAAAAACAACAGAAATACCCTCTTGTCATTATCCTCACTCTGCTTGAGCCCTTGGGCTCACTCTGACCCTCTGGGTTACTCCAGAGTATCTCTGAGGCCAAGCAATATCCTCAAAGGAGTCACAAGGTCTCACCCCCATGACTAGGCTTGACTCTCCTTGTCCTGCCTGTCCCTCCTGTTGAGCATAGAAACAGCCTTCACCCACCCCCAACATCAATGTAAATTGGAACAATGGAGAAGTGCAAGGATACACCACATAAGGTGAAGCCAAGTCCCATTTGACCATTGAAACCCTTCCTAGATTCCCCCAGAGCTCTCCAGAGCCCCCCAGAGTTCTGACCTTCCTTCAGCATCAAGGGTTTCATTTAAAAAAAGAAACTGATTAAAAGTATACTTATCTTGGTATAGATTTTAACAGTCTTCTTTTTAGTGGGATGAAAGTTTTAACATAAACATAACATTTGGATGCACAAGAGTCACATGACAAGCATGTGACCATGAGACTTTATTGCCAAACAAGGATAAACCCTAGGATATGGTTAAGTTGTTATTCAGAGTTTCTCCTTGGATTTGGGCATAGCTTATGGTTGGATCTAGTATCTCAGATAATAGATACATCTCCCAATCTTATCTCTGATGAATCTGGATCTTGATCTAGATGAGGGTCAGATCTGATCTGTGGCAGATCTCTAGATGGGATCTCCTTGGCCTCATGGCTAAGGGTATGATTTAATCTCTGCTCACTCTAGACTCTTACTGTTATACGCGGTTTTGGTTACGGTGTACACGATGAGTGTTGACCCTAATCTAGGGGCTCTGATGAACGTTGAACGGTAAAGGTGAAGATGAATGGAATGATATAGAGACAAAGGAGTACGAGTGAGACAAATGCACTAGAGGTACAAGTGCTCAAGACTGGGGAGTCTTGAGACAATATGCTACAGTTTATATAGGTATGGATACAGTGCATGGACCAAGACCCTGATGAGAGAATTCCCATGGACCCTGGATGGGGATCAAAAAGAAGAGAAGACATCGTGAGAATAGCCAATGGCTGAAAGGGCTCGATGCTTCTAAAATGGAAGAGAGACGGAAATAAGAAGGGGCTGGAAGACATGAGGCTAACCCTATGCCCTGGGTCTAGACCAGTCATGTGACCCGTTACGTGCCCTGATAAGATAAAAGATTAGATAACCACGTGGAAAGATAAGATAAAGTCATGTGATCAAAAGTTTGAAAAAATGGACTATAACACTACCCCCTTTTTAGGTCTCGGATTCCAGATGAGACACAAAGAGAGCACTCGTTTCAGTGTGGTTTTCATAGGGTTTAAATAATGAACGGAAAGTTGAGAGGTTGGTTGTGAAGAGTCGACGAGGGGTAGAGGGATGTAGCTTGTGGAATTCGTTGATAAGATCAGGAGAATTAGCTAAATCATCCTTTGTTTGCCAGGTATGATCAGTATCTCCATAACCCATCCAATGAACGAGATATTCCAACTTGTCCTTGCGAATACGAGAGTCAACAATATGGTCAACCTCATATTCTTCGTGTCCTTCTTCGGTGACCAGGATTGGGTCAGGGGTGAGGATATCCTGCCCGCAGAGTGACGGAATATAAGGCTTAATGCGCGAAATATTAACGGTGGGATGAATGCACATAGTGGAAGGAAGTTTTAAGCGAACAGCGTGAGGGATGACGTCAATGATCATAAATGGGCTGATTCATCGTTTGATGAGCTTTTTCGATGGATAAGGAAGTGTAAGATTCTTTGTAGAAAGAAGAACTTGCTGCCCTTTAGTGTACAAAGGGAGTGTTGTGGTATTTTGTTTGGTCATTCTTTCTTGCGTTTCCTTTAAGGCCTCTTGCACGTCTTTAAACGATTTTGCCATTTCGCGAAGGAAGTGAGAGGAGGGATGAGTGGAGAGAGGTGCTTCGAAACCAAGTCTGGGATGATATGTTTTCGTGATTTCGAAGGGAGAGGTTTTTGTGGAGGTCGAATAAGAGTTATTATGGTGGTATTCGGCTATTTTAATCCAATCTGCCCACGATTCCTGTCGCTTGGCAATAAAGTTCCTTAAATACTGTTTGAGTTCCTGGTTAACCCTTTCCGTTTGTCCATCCATTCGTGGATGATAAGCTGTAGAGATTTTCTGTTTGATCTGAAGAATCTCGTTTAGCTGCCTAGACAACTCCGAAACAAATTGCGGTCCTTGGTCTGAGACTAT
>JBBPKN010001031.1:0-22804 GCA_038089275.1 Pulveroboletus cf. rosaemariae | reverse complement strand
AACTGGCACTGGCCCTAAAGTATTGTACAGTAAGCCATCCAATAGTGATAAGAGAGCAAGAGCCTAGAAATACATGAGGCAAACATGAGGTGTGACTTTAGAGTCTAGATTGCTCTAGATCTGTGCCGTGTGAAGATGTGAAATGTGAAACAGTGAAATGGTGAAGATGTGAAGAAGTGAAAATGTAAAGGTATGAAAAAGGTCACGTGACGTGACAATGTGAAGAGTTGCAATAGTGATAAGATAAGTCCAAAAAGAGTAAAAATGAAAAAGTGCATTATAACAGTTGTGGGCTGCAACATATTGGAAGAAATATATCTCTGGCATGACTGTTACTATGGGAAAGTTTTCCCATTTCACCTCCACATTCCTGAAAGTCTTTCAACAACAGGACATGGTCAATGCTGTCATCCACTGGTTGACTAGCACACAGATAAAGCAGGGAAAGAAAGGCAAATGGATGCCTTCCCTTGCTGAGTATACTACTGAGTTTCAAAACCGAGTTGTTACAGCTAAGATCACTGATGACAACATTCTCATTGGATATTATGAAACAGGACTCACATCCTACCTCTCCCATTATATCCATAATCTGGATACAATTCCTTCTACTATAGCTGAGTGGTACACCAAAGCCACTCACTTCCAAGGAACTATGGAGCATGCCCACTCTATAGAACAATGATGAAAGAATCCTCATGCATTTACCTGGACTTCCATGTCCCCCTCTATCACTATATCCAAGCTGGAAAAAGATCTGAATGCTATGGATGTTGATGCCATAAAGAAGGGCTGATTAACCAATGCAGGAAGGGCCATGTGCATCAAAAACAGGTTATGCTTCAGATGCCAGAAACCCAGCCATATTAACACTGCCTGCCCAAATTTCCCCACCTCTTCCACTTCCTCAACCACCACCAAGGATACTCCTTGCATTAAGATGGTTTCTGCTGAAGAACCAATGACAAAGATCAAGGAAGTTAGCAATGATGAATCTGATGATGGGGTGACAAGAGTAGTTGTGAAGAAAGAATGGAAAAAGAAGATGGCAGAAAAGCAGGGTTTTTAAAACAGAGTATCTCCCCTATGCAAGGTACTCCCTTCTTCTCTTGTGCACCTGTACTTGTATCTGCTTCCAAGAAATCTATGAAAATTGTAATCCAAGTTTTTCCCTCATCTCATGCCAAGAAAGTCATAGTCACCCATGCTCTCATTGACAGCAGAGCACAAATCAACTGCATAAACTGGGACTTCATCAAGAAGAACCAGTTTTCCACCACTAAACTCTCCAAACCAATTGTTATTCATAATATTGATCACTCAGAAAACAAGAAAGGCAAGATCCCTAGAACTTGCGACCTCCTCCTCTGCTTCAAACAATCAGTTCTCCCAGTCTCCTGCTACATTATTGCATGCAGGAAGGAGAATATCATTCTCAGACATCTGTGGCTTCAGACCACAAACCCCACTATTGAGTAGATGGCAAACATGCTTACCATTCCAGACCCTTCTTCTGATGCAACCACTTACCATGTCAACTCTGTTTATAAACCACAGTTTGATGGACTTCTCAAAGATATTATTGTCCCTCATGATGAACTCTTGGTCCATTACCTGGACTATGTCACTCTGGAGTAGTCAATCAATAACTCACTCTATAATCACCACTCTAGCAGGATCCTAGATTGCTGCTTCTCCTATCTCCCTGCTTGGCTCACTATATCTACTGAGTTAGCCATTGAGGCTGAAAAGGCCAAACCTAAGATAAATCTTTTCCCTGAATATTCACAGTTCTCATCAGTATTCTCCAACACTTCAAAAACCCTCAACCATCTTCTGCCCTCTCATCCCTATGATCATGAGATCAATCTGAAGGACATGTTTGTCCTAAAGATAGGTAAGGTTTATCCCTTATCTCCTCCAGAATGACAGGCCACAGAAGAGTTCCTTGAAGAGAATCTTCAAGCAGGGAAGATCTGCCTCTCCAACTCTTTCCAAGCTTCATCCTTTTTCTTTGTCAAGAAGAAAGATGGCAAACTCTGCCCATGTCAAGACTATAGGCATCTCAATGAACATACCATTTGCAATGCCTATCCTCTCCCCCTTATTTCCGACCTCATTGATAAGCTCCATGATGCTCAACTTTTCACTAAGTTTGATATCTGATGGGGCTACAACAATGTCCACATTCACAATGGACACCAATGGAAAGCTGCCTTTATTATGCATAAGGGGCTATTTGAACCCACAGTGATGTTTTTTGGTCTGAATAACTCATTCTGGAATATAATCACTGAAGAATGGCTTGTTATCTACATGAATGATCTCCTTATCTCTTCTTCTAATGCTAACACCCATCAGGAACACACTTCCCATGTTCTTCAATGGATGATGGAACTTAATCTCCATCTTAAACTGGAGAAATGCACCTTTATTGCATTCCAGATTGAATACCTTGGAATAATTGTTTGTTCTGGTGAGCTCATCATGGACCCTGTTAAACTTGCTGGTATTTCACAGTGGCCCACTCCCTCTAAAGTCAAGGACATTCACTCCTTCCTTGGCTTTGCTAACTTCTACAGGCAATTTATCCCCAACTACTCCACTATCACCTGTTTCCTCCTTGATCTCACCAAGAAGGCCATGATCTGGTCTTGGTCTTCTGCCACTCAAAAAGCCTTTGACTCACTCAAGGCTATCTTTCTTTCACAGCTGGTCTTACAGATGCCAGATCTCACCTGTCCTTTCTCTATCACCACCACTGCTTCCACTTATGCATCTGGTGGCATTCTTCTCCAAACTAATGAGAATGGGAATTGGCATTTCTGTTCTTATCTCTCCCAGACATTTTCTGCTGCTGAGTGAAACTACAACATCTATGATTGTGAACTTCTCACAGTCATTTGCACTCTGAAAGCCTGGAGGCAATACCTCCTTGGTTCCTCTACTCCTGTTCAGGTTTTTACTGACCACAAAAACCTTACTTATTTTAAATCCCCACAGAAGCTTAACCAATGCCAAGCTCACTGGCTTCTCAACATTGCTGATTTTGACCTACAACTCTCCCACATTGCTGGCACCTCCCTTGCCAGACCAGATGCCCTCTTCCATCACTCCAATCTCTGTCCTGACACTTCCCAGAATAACCAGAAAGTTACTCTTCTTTCCCTCAAACTCTTTGTTAACCTTGTTGATGCTAACCTCTCTGCCCACATCAAAGAGCATCAACAAGGTGATCCTCTTCATCTCTCCATCCTCCAAAAACAGAATGCCTCTGCAGATGAGAAATTCCTTCATTTCTGCACCTCCAACTGGAAAGAAACTGACAGTTTGCTCACTTACTGCAATCATGTTTTCATCCCTTCTTCTATTTACCTTCATTGTGAAATTCTCCAATGATGTTATGACCACCCCTCTGCTGGCTACCCTGGTTATCTCAAGACCTACCAACTTGTTTCTGTCAAATTTTGGTGGCCTGGTCTTGCCACTTTTGTCTGCAACTACATTGCCAGCTGTCCTGTTTGCCAACAGAACAAGGCAAACACTCACTCTTTTACTCCCACTTTCTCTCCTATTCACTCCACTGCCACTTACCCTTTTCAGCAAATCTCCTGTGATCTTATCACTGACCTTCCTCTGTCCTCTGACTTCGATGCCTTGCTGGTCATGGTTGACCACAGACTTATAAAGGGGGTAATTCTCTGCCCTACCAAGAAATCTGTTACTGCCAAGGGCATTGCCACCCTCTTTTTCCACAAAGTCTACCTCTGATATGGTCTCTATAACAAGATCATCTCTGATCAAGGCCCACAATTTGTCTTCACCTTTGCTAAGGAGCTCAGAAAACTCCTTGAGTATAACCTCTTCCTCTCCACTGCATATCATCCTCAATCTGACAGTGAAACTGAATGAATTAACCAGGAGATTGAGATATACATCTGCATCTACTGCAGCTTCAACACCACCAGATGGGCTGATTCTATCATCCATGCTGAATTTGTCCACAACTGCCACCCCCACTCAGTCATAGGGCAATCTCCATTCTATCTCATAATGGGATATGAACCCCATGCCCTTTCTTTCATTATCAACAAATCACTGATGCCTGCTGTTGCTGACCACACTAAGGCACTTCTTGCTGCTTGTGACAAAGCCCTCACTGCACATGATCTAGCTCACCAGACCATGGTATCTCATATCCACTCCACCTTTTTCCCATTTGCCAAGGGAGATAAGGTGTGGCTAGAAGCCTGTAATTTGAAATGGGCTATTATTTATCTAAAACTCTCTCCTAAATGGGAAGGACCCTTCATGATCACAGAAGTCCTCTCCCTGATCACCTATTGCCTCTATCTTCCATTCACATGGAAGATTTACCCTGTGTTCCATGCATTGCTGTTATCACCCTATTGTGAAAATAATGTTAATGGAAAGAACTTTCCCACTCCACCTCTGGACCTTATAGAAGGTAATAAGGCATATGAATTAGAGTGGATATTAAAACATTGAGGTCCCCCAGGTAACTGTCAGTTCCTGATCTGATAGAAGGGGTACATGGCAGAAGATGACTCATGGGAATCCAAGCAGAACCTAAAATGGTCTCAGTCCACCCTGGATGAGTATAAACTCCTCCACCCTCACCACTTTCCCTCCATCTCTTTCACCCACTCCTTCACTAAGAAAACCACTTACCCTCACAAATAACAACAATAACCTTTACCATTGATCAGGGATTCTGCTCCTGCAACACTTCTCTCAACATCCTGCCCATTTCCTTATCATAGCTTCCAATTGAGAAAGTTCCTGTTGAGCCATCACTTATATCTTTTTCCTCCTCTATTACTGATACCTGTTTTTCTTCCCCTCTTTCTGCTCTCACTTCTGAGCTTTCTTCAGAGGATTTCATAGTCTCATCCCCTGCTATTTCCATTGGCCCAGCTGTTGTTGCTTTCATCCCTGTCCCTTCTTCTGCTATTGATACTACATCTGCTGGGATTTTTAGCATGGATCTTCTGCTCTTTGCCTATGTTCTTCATCATGGAGCTCCATCCTCTGATTATGCCTGTTGAGTCATGACCTATGTCATGAACTCCCACCTCACTGTTTCTATTGGCTTCTACCTAGACATGTTCTCACCCCTCTGGTTTATCTATCAGATTTATATGCAGCTTCTCTGTCTTCCCCTTCTCACTTTCACCCTTGCTTGCATCTCTCATGCCTGAGTCTTACTCACCCAAGCCCTCATCTCACCCATCCAATCCATTGCAAGCTCCTCTCCAATATAGAGGTGCTTGCCTACCAACTTGAAATGGGTGAGTTTCTTACTGACCTTGATTACTATATGCACAAGTTGGCTACTGCTCAAGAATATATGCCCTCCACTCCATCTGCATCCTCCTTCCCACTTGATGACAACAAGCTAGCCACTCTTGAATGTGCTGAAGCCTAGTGGACTGGCCTCCATGGCAATGGCCACCTTCCTCCTTCTTACCCTCACTTTTGTGAAGCCTGTTTTTACTGCTGCTGCTTGGGCCACATCAGAGTCAACTGCCCCTCCTACCAATGTCCCTACTGCCTCTGCTGGCACTCTGGACATACCCAAGCTCACTGCCCTGCTCAACACCATGTTATTAACCCCCTTGTTTCCTCCTTCACCTCATTGTCCTCTCATGATTCCTCCTACACCTCATCTTGTGGCTCTTCCTGCTCTTCTTGATGATCTTGTGACTCCCACTGCTCTCAGGGGTCCTATCACCACCCTCCCACAGCTCTCTTACTCCCTCTACCTTCTTATTACACTGACAATAACTTTCATGATGACATTATGAATGAGGTTGGCTGGGCCAACATCACCAGCTCCCCTGGACCCTCCTACAATGCCTTTTGAGGTGTCATGAGTCTTCCACCCCTAGCAGGGGGGTAATGTTATGTTTTCTCTTTTCTTTTCCTCTTTTCCTTTTTTCTTGTCTTAGCTTCTGCTCTTCTCATACCTTGGATGCTTTCTTGTTCATCTTTTAACAATAGATTCTACTCTTCTTTTGTTCTAGCCTTGCCTAGACTGCTCTCTTGTTAAGCCCTTTGCCCAGGCATTCTATCTCTTAAATCAGCTGACATATAATTGTTCCATCTCTTTTCATCCATTTCCACATGGATATTTTACTTATCATTTGTCAGCATGATTACTTAGTTACTCTTCACTTGAACCTTATTAGTTGTACTATAAAGTAGTGTATTTCCTGTCTCCTCTCTCTTTATGCTACTTCTACCTTGTGATCACCTCACAGTCCTCATATCTCCTCTGTCCTTGTACCTACATACTTGGAATCCACTGCTTGTGTCCTGGAATTTAACCAAAGAGTTATCAGTGTCTGACTTCAGCACATTCCTGGGAGTATAGCTAGTACCACTAAGGCACAACACTTTGTTTGTCACCTTCCACTTATTTTGAAGCTTACCTTTGGTTTACTTCTTCCACTTTCCATAGCAAGGTCTATGTCTGTCCCTACCCGGGCCTAGCATAACAAAGAGTGTCAAGTCCAGTCTTAAGAAGTGGAGTCATTAAGACTTATAGAAGGTAGCCAATAGGCTGGTCATAATCTCCAGCAGGGCTGGAGAGTTGGAGAAAGTCAGGGGACTCAGGTTGGATAGGGGTAGTAACAACAGTAAAGTTGTTGCTCATCCCAAGTCAACATTAAGCCATAATGACTTTAATGCTGGAAACTCTGGAGTAACCCAGAAAATTGGAGTAAGCCCAAGGGCTTGATCAGAGTGAGGACAATGACAAGAGAATGTTTCTGTTGATATTTGTACTGAGTTACAAGATACAAAACTACAGTACCTATACCTTAGAGAGGCAGAACTATCTAGGAGTGTAGTGAAGTGAGACAAGTACAAACTCAGAAGTGAAGCAGATTTTTAAATATCTAAGAAACAAATGGAGATGTCAGAGAAGACAATGTTCAATCATGACAGACTGAAACTGAAGGGTGACAGGATGAAATGAGGGGAAGCAAGGAACAGGAACAGAAACAATGATGGTAACAGTAATGGAACTGAGATAGATTGAAAACAGAATAGGGCAGAGTGGAAGTGGAGGGCCAGGGGAGTGTATACTGATGGAGGGGTGGGAAGCATACATGTGTAGCTGGTGCAGACTGGAATGGTGATGGAGTGCTGGAGTTGCCTGGAGGGAAGTCAGAGGCTAGAGTAGCTTACTAGGTGCAAGAACCAGTTATAAGCCAGGTCAGAATGGGGTCAGAATTGGGTCAGAGGTATGGGATATGATAGTGACACAGAGTGGTTTTCTGTCAAGAATTACCAGATAACTATGAAGTATCAGAGTACTGGAGTTAGCTGCTAGGAAGAACTGGGAAACAAGAAAGTGGCACTCATGGGTTGGTAACCATAATCTTGAAACTGCATTTGAGAGTTCATGAGAACTGGTGATGCTACTTGATGTGAGAGGGTTGGAACTGCTCTGGAGAGTCCAGAGTAGTGAACAGGGGAAATGCCAGGATCAGGGGTGCCCAAAGAATGTGAAGTCATAACAGGGTCATGGTAGTTATAACCTGATGGTTAGCACAAGAAATTGGTCTAGATTCTAGGAACATCCAGATATTCTGAAGATTCTGATGGATTATCCTCATGTATTCAACCTGTGCAGGTAAGTCAGAGTCAAGGGTCAAGAGATAGCCTAAGCCAATCCTTTTGTGGAATAATGGCATGAAAAGTGCAAGTGTGAGTACAAATATACTGTTAAAACCATACCTATTTGCTACATGAATGAAATCCTTATTTTAAGGATGTAAACTCCAGAGGTTTCCAGATAGGTCTGGAGGTTTCTGAAGACAGGTCAAGAAGGGTTTCATTGGTTAAACAGGACTTGGCTTTACCTTATATGGTGCACTCTTGCATTTTGTGATATCCTAATTTACAGAGAGGTTGGATATAGAGAGAAGAGAGCAGTCTCAGTGCCCAACAGGAGGGATAGGCAAGACAAGAAGCATCAAGCCTAGTCATAACAAGAGTAGGGCCTTAGGCAGACCCAGAGATACTCCAGAATAACCTGGAGGATCAGAGAGTGAGCTGGGTAGCTCAGTCAGAGTAAGGACAAGATCAAGATAAGGTGTCTTTGTTGATATTTCTACTAAGGTACAAGATATAGAACTACAGTACTTATATCTCAGGGGGCAAAACTATCTAAGAGTGTAGTGAAATGAACAGAAGCAAAACAGATATCTAAGTATCTAAGAAACAAATGAAGATATCAGGGAAGACAACATCCAATCATATCAAACTGAAACTGAAGAATGGCAGGAAGAAGCAAGAGGAAAACAGGGACAGGAACAGGAAACAGAGAGTGAAGTGGGACTAAGTACAGAGTGGTGATAGAGTGGCTCAGAGGAAACAAAGTGAGAAGTAAGATAGTATGTACTGAGAATAGAGACAGAACTGAGGTTAGAATTAGGGTGGAACAGGAACAGAGGACCAGAGAAGCTTGTACTGCTGGCAAGGTAAAAAGTGTATAAGCATAGCTGAAGTGGAATGAAGTAATGATAGAGGATCTGTTTATCCTGTGTCAACAAGTCAACTCTGCTTTGTCTCTAGTGCAACTCCAGCTACTTTCATGCTTTATGCTATGTATTTCCTGGTTCTCTTTACCTTCATCCCTTTCTATTTAATGTTGATTACAACTTTACCTATGTTAACTCTGTAACATTCTGATACAACTCTGTAGTTTCTCCAATCTCACTTCCTGTTCCTGTTCCTTTCTTCCTCACCTCTTTCTGTTATTATTCAGTTTCAGTTTGACATCATTTAACATTGTCTTCCCTGGAATCTTCCTTCATATCCAGGATAGATTGGCATCTGCTTTACTTATGAGATAACTCCTTTCATATCTCCATTCCTCCTTTAGATAATTCACTTCTCCAAGGTATAAGTACAGTAGTTCTGTTTCTTGTACCTGAGTTTGAATATCAACCATAACATGACATTAATGATTATCCTTGATCCTCTCTCTGTCTCACAACTTGATGTTATACCCCTTAGTAAAAGTTTTATGACTTACTCCAAATCTCTGACCCTCTTTTGACCCCTCCATAAATTGGAGAACCCTGTCAGCATAAGGGCATACCACATAAGGTGAAGCCAAGCCCTATCCACTCTGGAGTACATTGCAGTTTATAACAGTATATTTGAACTTCTACTTGTGCTGGTACTGCTATCATGTCTATCCATGTAACTAGAGCTTACTCTCATATTGTCCTTGATCAGTTCAAGAGTTTCTCTGCCTGCCATACCCCAGGCTCAGCATCATAGGCTCCTGCCCCTTCTTACTCCTCCATATCTATTACTTTAGATAATATAGTCTCTGATGATTTCCAGGCTTTCCAACCTCCTTTTACCCCTGACAACTGTGGTGCCCATCCAGGAGCACCAGATGACCCCAGAGATGATCCCTCCAATGGGTACTTCAATATTCCAGAGAATAATCCTGAACCTTTTCCAGATTATGAGCCTATTTGTTAAAACTTTCCATCCCACTAAAAAGAGACTGTTAAAACCTATACGAAGACAAGTATACTTTTAACCAGTTCCTCTTTTTAAATGAAACCCTTGACACTGAAGGAAGATCAGAACTCTGGGGGGCTCTGGAGAGTTCCAGGGAAATCTAGGAAGGGTTTCAATGGTTGAACAGGACTCAGCTTCACCTTATGTGGTGCGTCCTTGCACTCCTCCATTGTCCCAATTTACATAGATGTCAGGGGTGGGTGATAAGGCTGTCTCTATGCTCAACAGGAGGGACAGGCAGGACAAGGAGAGTCAAGCCTAGTCATGGGGGTGAGATCTTGTGACTCCTTCAAGGATATCACATAGCCTCAGAGGTACTCCAGAGTAATCTGGAGGGTCACTGTGAGCCCAAGGCTTGAGCAGAGTGAGAACAATGACAAGAGGGTTTTCTGGTGTTTTTGTTGATATTCATACTGAGGTACAAGATACAGAACTACAGTACTTATACCTTAGAGAGGCAGATCTATCTAGAAGTGTAATGAAATGAGACAGGTGCAAACTCAGAAGTGAAGCAGATGTCTAGATATCTAGGAAACAAATGGAGATGTCAGGGAGACAATGTTCAATCATGTCAGACTGAAACTGAAGGGTAACAGAATGAAACAGGGGAGAGCAAGGAACAGGAATGGAACAGGAATAGTAACAATGATGGTAATATTAACTAACTGGGAACAGTAATGGAGTTATATCAGGACAGTCCAGAGATGACAAAGGGGAACTAGGGTAGTACTTAACTGGAGCAGAGATAGACTGGAAGCAGAATGGGGCAGAGTGGAAGCAGAAGCCTGGGAAAGTGTATAACACTGAGGGGTGGAAAGTGTACATGCATAGCTGGGGAAGACTGGAATGGTAATGGAGGGCCAGAGTTGCCTGGAGGGGAATCAGAGGGCTGGAGTGGCTTACTAGGTACAAAGATCAATTGTAAGCCAGGTCAAAATGGGGTTGGAATTTGGGTCGGAGGTCTGGATATGACACTATTTCCATTCTCCATAATACTATTACTGATCTTGCTAGTGCCATTCACAGGTTAGCTTGCTTCTTCTGTCATACCTCTGAAACCTTGCAGCATACCAAAGTATGTGAACCAGACCAGTTCAATGAAACTAACTCCCAGAAGCTCCGCATTTTTCTGATTCAATGTGAGTTAAACTTCCAGGATTATCCCAAAGCCTTTATCAACAACTGATCCAAGGTTACTTATGCTCAGTTCTATCTTAAGGGCATGGCATTGGAATGGTTTGAACCCAATCTTCTTTTTACAGAAGATCCTGACCTTCATTTCCTGTGAATGGACAATTATAAGGAGTTCATTTAGGAACTCTGGACTAACTTTGGATCCCATGACCCAGTTGAAGATGCAGAGCACCAGCTACACCAGTTGTTATGATGTCGGTCTCTGGACGACTAGTCCTAACCCTAAACGGTCTGCCTTGAAAGGATGCGTCGGTTTCATTGTTGGTTTTGGTTAGAATCAGTGTGAGAGAGAGAGCTCAGGGTAGCAAGGCCTGAGGAGCCATCACGATGTCAGGAAACGGTTATAGATAAGCAGGATAGCAATGTTAACAAAGTGATTAAGGCTGGGGAGCCTTAACCAACAGTCTACCTACTATATATACTGTTCTACAATGTGCATGGACCAAGTATAGGGCCCGGGGTAATACTAAATATGGAAACTGGGCATAGGGCGTGCTTACTGAGAGTATGACCAATGGGCCATGCGGATGGGGTGTGTATCAAGGGAGAGACTATGCAAGAATGGAAAGGAAGATTTCTAAATATAAATAGAAGTCAGGGACAATGGAGATTAAATCATGCCCTCAACCATGAGGCCGAGGAGATCCCATCTAGAGATCTGCCACGATCCAATCTGACCCTCATCTAGATCAAGATTCAAATTCATTGGAGATCCAATTGGGAGATGCACTGTCATCTGAGATACTAGATCCAACCACATAAGCTGTGCCCAGATCCAAGGGGAATATTTTAAATAAACAACTTAACCATATTCTAGGGTTTATCTTGTTTTGGCAATGAAGTCCCACGGTCACGTGCTGGTCATGTGACTCTTCTGGTGGCGAATGTTATGGATGTAACACTATCCCCTCTTCAGGGGGCAAGACTCCTGGATTGCCTAATTGATTGCCTTGTCATATAAGGTCTTGAAACCTGTCATCGGAATACAGTCTTGTCTGAAAACTAAAAATACAAGGAAAAAGAAAAGAAAAACATGCATAGGCCAAGAAAAACGGTTCGATTTGAAAAGCACAAAAAATATTATTCTTGAGAGTTGCTCTTCATTGTTGACTCGTCTGACTAGTCTTGACTCATCTTCCTAGAAGAGCTGCCTAGAAAAGGGGGTTCACTACATTTACCTATATTCTCTACTATCCCCTCTTCAGATTTCTTCGTCCCGAAGAAATATGGATCGGAATGTGCATGCGCAGACTGCTCTTGTGCGGAAAAAAATTCGATGTTTTGCAACAAATTCTTCTTGCTTTTTGATAAATAACTGGTATGTTGCAACCAGGCTTCGGTCTTCAATAAATAATCTGATACTAATACACTGTAAATAGTTTTCAGTCGTTACGGACTAAGGGTTTCATAGAATAACCCATAACACCAAAACAGTTTTATGTCATGCTTAGGACCATAATAGTTTAAAGACATCTCTGTCCGATCCTTGAAAAACTTCGTTCTTGAAACTCTTTCAATTAACTTCTGATTGTTGCTTTGCTCCTGGGTATATAGAACACTCTCTGCAGCTACTTCATCCAAATCATCTCCTGCAGGGATTAGATCATTGGACAGCCGGCGTTATTCTGCGATGTAAACTCAGCAACTTTCATATCTTCCTCGATTAAGCTTTGCAATTGAAATTCTTGTAAATGGATCCTTGCGGAATACTAATCGTTTTTCCTGTTGAATACTTCTTCGCTCTTTGATGCCCAGTAAACAAATCCAAACAAAGCATGGCGCTGCAAATTCTTCTTCAATGATGTACTTGATGATTTTCTTCCTGTAGATTACTTTTGATAACGCAGGTGTAGAACTGCAAACTTAGTTTTAAATCATTTCGGATTCGACGTTCTTCGATCTGTTCGTTTCAGATACTAGCCACTTCTCTTCATGTCCATGGCCGAATACTTGTCTGATAAAACCAAACTCAGAATTTGTCATCATCCCCTCTTCAGGGGTGACCTCTAGCGAATAGACTTTCTTTTAATGATCTTCAATTGGTTACTTGATGGATTGAACCACCCGAATTTCCTGCTAGAATTCTCCTGACTTGTTCTTTGTTCGATTTCCTATGTCTGCAAATAAAACTCGAAATATTCAAGGAGTGAACCTTCAAATCTCATCCCAAATCTTCTACGGATGGTTATGCTCAATTTGATCATTATCATCGATTTTCCTTGATTCTTCCAAATTCGTTTTCATAGATCGTTTTGCTCTTTTCTGCGTCTACTCGGTTTTTAACCCTTTCGTCTGCATACTCAGAGACTTCCTTGTCTTTCGATTACTTCCTGTCTACTTGTGAGAACCGAAGCTCAATCACTTTTGTCTGATTTCATCTACTTGATAGTTTTCTGTCATTTCGGACTCGATTTCGATCTGAATACTAAACTGTCTTGATTTTGATTAGAGTAAACCTTCTCATATCCTCCTAGACTTGCAACAGAATGGTTGGTTACGCTTCGAGGTTGACTCATCTAGTCATGGTCATTGATCTTCCAATCTAATCTTGACATCTTTCTCTGAATCAGCGCTTTCTTCGTTTAACGACATTGCGGTCCAACCTAGTTTATAGATGTTGCAGTCTGTTCAACCTAAAAAACAAATTCTCTTCTTATCTTGATTGTTCTTGGTCTTGTTTCAATTTCCTCATCCAAGGCGTTATGATCAACTTCATTGAACTTTCCGTTTTAACAATCTGATAACTCGTTTCTTCGGTCTACTTTAGTTTTAGAACTTCTCAGTTCACCGATTGACCTTTTGTACTGACAGTTATGAGACACCGTAAAACTCCTAGACTGTTTGTGACCCATCAGTTTGACGAACTCCTGAAAACAATATTCAATCTGTAAACAAAAACTCCAAACAGCAGTGAAAGCCTAAGAGCTCCTGCCTAAGTCTTGAACAATTGTGGTGTGCATTTTACTTTTTGCCAAAGCTACTTTTTCAAAGCCAGTTAAAATGATTGTATACGGTTAGGCGACATTCTTCAACGTTGTTTCTTTCTACCAGAGGATTACTTCAGAGGTTACTGATTTTCGATTTGTATGGTTATATTTCTGATGCTCGTGATGAGCCGGTTTGATGCTGGTAGTGACGGTTTCTTAGCGGTGGCGGTTGACTGGGGTTATACGACACCTGAAAACAAAGAGGGGAGGGAAGCTAAGTAGTAGTTTACGGATTTGCTAAGGTCCATAGTGGCCTTTTAACGATATGCCCAGATCTAATGATACCAATAGAGCACCGAAGCATTTGACAAGATGCTCAGCTTCCTAACGAACCAGCATCCACTGTGTCCGAAGCTGTTTTACAACATGCTTAGGTATCCTCAACAGTTTAATGACTTGTAGGTCCTAACATGATTTCTCATCCAAAAGACCAAAGTAGTTTTGACAACGTACTCAGGTCCTAGACAGTTTAATGACATGTCAAGGTCCAAAGACAGCCCCTATCCAAGGACTGAAGCAGTTTAACGACCTACTTGGGTCCGATCATGGTCACGGTTATGGTTTTGGTTTTCTAGAACAAAGAGGGGACGATCTTCGATTTGCTGTGTGGTACAATTCTTTCTTCATCATGAACCTCAAGATGTTAATGAGCTCGTAGTATGAGATGACACTCGCACCCGATCAAGTAAGGGGTAGCCTTAATCAAGTGTTATGATATCGGTCTCTGGATGACTAGTCCTAACCCTAAACAGTCTGCCTTGAAAGGATGCATCGGTTTCATTGTCGGTTTCGGTTAGAATCGGTGTGAGAGAGAGGGCTCAGGGTAGCAAGGCCTGAGGAGCCATCATGATGTCAGGGAACGGTTATAGATAAGCAGGATAGCAATGTTAACAAAGTGATTAAGGCTGGGGAGCCTTAATTAACAGTCTACCTACTATATATACTGTTCTACAATGTGCACGGACCAAGTATAGGGCCCGGGGTAATACTAAATATGGAAACTGGGCATAGGGCGTGCTTACTGAGAGTATGACCAATGGGCCATGCGGATGGGGTGTGTATCAAGGGAGAGGCTATGCAAGAATGGAAAGGAAGATTTCTAAATATAAATAGAAGTCAGGGACAATGGAGATTAAATCATGCCCTCAACCATGAGGCTGAGGAGATCCCATCTAGAGATCTGCCACAATCCAATCTGACCCTTATCTAGATCAAGATCCAAATTCATCGGAGATCCAATTGGGAGATGCACTGTCATCTGAGATACTAGATCCAACCACATAAGCTGTGCCCAGATCCAAGGGGAATATCTTAAATAAACAACTTAACCATATCCTAGGGTTTATCTTGTTTTGGCAATGAAGTCCCACAGTCACGTGCTGGTCATGTGACTCTTCTGGTGGCAAATGTTACGGATATAACACCAGTTGACTATAAAGAATGGTCAACAAATCAACAAATATGTAGTTGAGTTTAACAGGATCACTTCTCAAGTCCAGGGTTACAAAGAAGGTGCCCTCCATCACTACTTCTATAATAGTCTCCCAGATCACATTAAAAATGACATCTCCCATATTGGCAGGCCCCTGACCCTCAATGAGCTGTGCCAGCTGACTTAAATCATTAATGCTCATTATTGGAAGCATAAATCTGAAATCAGCTGCCAAGGAAAGTTGTCTTACCCATCCAATTCAACTGACAAATCCTCTGCATCCTCTGCTTTGACCTCCAGCCCTAAGGAGTCAAAGAACAAGTCAGCTAGTTCTCCTGGCTCCTCCAAGTCATCTGTCCCTTAGAAGCAAGATATATTGTCCAAGCTTGGTAAGAATGATAAGCTTATAGCCAAAGAATGCAAGTGTTGTTTCAAGCATCACCTCTGCATGTTCTGCAGTATTGCTGGGCACATAGCAAAGGACTGCCCCAGATCAACCTCCAAGGCAGCTCAGGCTCATGCCATCAAGATCTCTGCTTCAAAGGTGAAAAAGTAGTCCACAGCCTTCATGACTTCACATTGGCTGAAGGTTGAATTGATCCTTCCTGTGCTTTACTGGAGGTTAAACTTAATTTGTTCACTCTTTCTTATTGTAACTCCCTTACACTGCTTGTTATCCTTGTCTCTCAAGCAATTCCTCCATTTCCAGCCCTAATTGACTCAGGTTCTTTAGATTATTTGGTAGATACCAAGTTAGTTAGCACCTATGGCCTTCCAACCTATTCTGTTCCTCTATTGCAGCTCTGACTTTTCAATGGCACTTCTAATTCTATGATTATCAATGCCATTGATCTTTCTGTTTGTTTTGAAACCAGTGTTATCACTCTAATGACATTTTATGTCACTCTGTTGGATGGATCTAGTTTTCTTGTTCTAGGATACAACTGGCTTGCCTGCCACAATCCATTGATTGACTGGGTATTGAGTTATATCTTGTTTTGACCATCTGAACCAAACATGCCAATACCTCCAAGCTCACCTCTGCAGCCTCCAGTTTTTTCAATCCAAGCTGACTTCAATTCTGATTCACTGTGTTTCTCTAACCCCAGATCTCTGTCCATTGAGCTACTTAGCTCATTAGCATTCACACATGCCTGTAGCCTCAATAGCTCAGTCCTGTTCTGCCTGCAACTCTGTCTCTTGGAGAGTCATCTCTGCTCTGCCTTCATTGCCCTACCTCCAGCTGACCTTTCTGGTATCTCTCTGGAATATCACAACTTTGCCAATGTGTTTAGCAAAAGCAAGGCTTCTACCCTTACTCCCCATCACAAGTTTGACCTAAAGATTGACTTGGAAGAAGGTACCTCTCTACCTATTGGCACCACCTACTTCCTTTTGCCCTCTAAGCTTGCAGCACTCAGAATCTTTTTAGATAAACACCTTTCTATGGGATTTATCCACCTCTCTTCATCTGTTCATTCTGCCCCTGTCCTCTTCACCCAGAAGAAGGACAGATCCCTTCAGTTGTATGTAGATTTCCAAGAACTCAACAAGATTATGAAAAAAGACCACTACTCCCTTCCATGCATTTCCAAGCTTCTTGACATGCTAAGTTATGTGACCATCTATACCAAGCTTGACCTTAGGCATGATTATCATTTGATTCACATTGCTGAGGGTGATGAATAAAAGACCTCCTTCTGTATGTGCTATGGCTTATATGAGTGGCTTGTTATGCCATCTTGTCATATTTCATACCTCCAATCCAATTCCAACCTGGCTTACAACTGGTCCTTACATCCAGTAAGCCACTCTAGCCCTATGACTCCCCTCCAGGTAACTCTGGTCCTTCATCACCATTCCATTCCACCCCAGCTACACATGTATACTTTCTGCCTTTCCATTAGTACATGCTTCCCTGGCCTCTGCTCCTGCTCTGCCCTACTCCATTTCTAGTTCTATCTCTGTTCCAGTTAAGTACTATCTTAGTTTCACTTCACCTTCTCCAGATTACTCTGCTATAACTTCATACCTAGTCCCACTCTTAGTTACTGTTACTGTTACTGTTTCCATTTCTATTCCTTGTTTCCCCTTGCTTCTTCCTGTCAACAGTCAGTTTCAGCCTGACATGATTGAATATTGTCTTCCCTGATATCTTCATTTGTTTCTTAGATACTTAGACATCTGTTTCACTTCTGAGTTTGCACCTGTCTCACTTCACTACACTCTTAGATAGTTCTGCCTCTCTGAGGTATAAGTACTATAGTCCTGTATCTTGTACCTTAGTATAAATATCAATATAAAAACCCTTATCTTGTCATCATCCTCACTCTAGTTGAGCTACTGAGCTTACCTTTTGACCCTCCAGAGTACTCCAGAGGACCTCTGGGGCTAAACAATATCCTTGAAGAAATTGTAAGACCCCACTCTCCTAACTAGGCTTGACTCTTCTTATCTTGCCTAGTTCCTCCATGTCAAGTGTCAAGAACACCATCTCCTCCATAACCAATCCCTCCATAAATTAGGACACCATGAAGTACAAGAGCACACCACATAAGATGAAGCCAAGTCCTTTCCAACCAGCATAACCTATCTTGATCCTTCATCAGAGACCTCTGAACCTTCTGGAAACCTCTGGAGTTTAAGCCCAGATCATGCTGGTATAACAAAAAGGGTATAAACTTTTTGCAGTTTATACTGGGTTTTAACACATTTGATCTTACCAATATTTCTGCAGCTTTCCAGCAGTTTGTTAATTCTATCTTTACCAACCTTCTTGATGTTTCTGTAATTGTTTATTTGGATGATATCCTAATTTTCTCCACTGACCAGATGTCTCATACTGAGCATGTCCATGAAGTCCTCTATTATCTCTGAAAACATGGCCTCTTCACTAAATCTGAGAAATGTGAATTTCATACTGATTTGACTGAGAATCTCAGATATTAGCTCTCCCCTTCAGGGCTCACTATGTTCCCTGAAAAGGTTCAATCTAGAATGGATTGACCCAAGCCTTGCAAAGTGTGTAACATCTAGTCTTTTCTTGATTTTGCTAATTTCTACTGCCACCTCATCTAGGGCTACTCTGACATTGTTATTTCTCTGACTTATCTTACCTACAAATCAGCTCATTGGAACTTCAATGCTTCTTATCACACTGCTCTCTAGTGCCTCAAAGAGGCTTTTACTTTAGCCTCTATTCTGACCTATTGGGTCTCTGATGCTCCTCTTATCATTGAAACTAATGCTTTAAACTATGTGATTGTCAGAATCCTTTCACTCCTGTATCTGGACAATGAGGTCTGCCCTGTTGCTTTCTATTCACATATACTCACCACATCAGAACTCAACTATAATTGTTATGAATGTAACATTAGGATGCACAAGAGTCACATGACAAGCACATGACCATGAGACTTTATTGCCAAACAAGGATAAATCCAAGGATATGGTTGAGTTGTTATTCAGAGTATTCCCCTTAGGTTTGGGCACAGCTTATGGTTGAATCTAGCATCTCAGATAATAGGTGCATCTCCTGATTGTATCTCTGATGAATCTAGATCTAGATCTAGATAAGGGTCAGATCTGATCATGGCAGATCTCTAGATGGGATCTCCTCAGCCTCATGGCTGAGGGTATGGTTTAATCTCTGCTTACCCTGAATCCTAATCTTCCATTCTACATAGCCTCTCCATTCTACATCTCTTAACCACATGGCCCATTGGTCATACCCTCTATCCTTGCCCTATGCCCTATTACTATATTTAGTATTGTGCTGGACACACTGGGTGGTCTGTGCATGACTGGGATTAGTATAAGTAGCAGGTAGTTCCTTGGTTTTGGCTCCCCAGCCTTAACCACTTGTTTCTCTTGTACATCATCCTTATAGTGCTGCCTATCAATAAAGGCTACTTTTTGAGTCCTAACTTGTGCTATGGCTCCTTAGGCTTTGCTACCCTGAGTTCACACACTGCTCTTCCATCTATTCCAACTGAATCCGACAATAAAACTGATGCACCCTCTCAAGGCAGATCATTTAGGGTTAGGACAGGTCATTCAGAGATCAACACTGTAACAATGATATCCATGATAAAAAGCTTCTCACCATTTTCACTGCATTCAAGACTTGGCAGCATTATCTTGAAGGTTCCAGTGCTCCAGTCAATGTTATTACCAATCACAAGAACCTGGAATACTTCACTATGTCCAAGCTTCTGACTTGCTGGCAAGCCCAGTGGTTGGAATTTCTCTCTTAGTTTAATCTGATTATCCATTTCCATCCAGGTTATTTAGGTGCTAAGTCTGATACCTTGACTAGACATTGGGATGTCTATCCAAAAGAGGGAAATAGCAACTATGCCCATGTCAACCTGCACAATTTCCATCCCATGTTCACACAGAAGCTACTCACTGTGTCTCTCTGGGCTTCCTCCTTAGCATCTCCAATTTTCTGGTCTGCATCCCTTTTCAACCTTGAAATCCTCCATTATAACATCCTTTTGGCACTCTTTTCTGATTTCACTGCCTCTACCCACTTGTCCAGTACTCTCTTGCCCAACTCTTATTGATCTAAAGTTCCAGAAGGCTTCTTGCATCTGAACAACTGCATTTATATCCCTGACACCTCCAACCTCTGCCTCCAGGTTCTCTGTTACAAGCACAACTACCCCCTATCTGGATACTGGAGCTCATCTGCCAAGAATATACCTGGCCTGATATTCAAGCATTTGTCAAAAAGTATGTTTTCTCATGTACAGCTTGCATTCACACCAAGATATCCTATCACAAACCCTACAGTTTCCTCAAGCAGCTCTCTATCCCAGAAAAGCTGTGAAATTTCATTTCTATGGATTTCATCAAACAACTTCCAGCTTTCTCTGGTTACACCACCATCCTTATTATTGTAAATTGTCTATCAAAGCAGTGCATCTTTATCTCTACAGACAATAAGGTGATCTTTCCAGAGCTTGCTAAACTCTTACTCCATGTTTTCTTCAAACACAGAGTTCCCTCCCATATTACCTCCAATTGCAGTTTCAAGTTCATCTCCTGTTTCTTTCATTTCCTAGATCAAGCTCTCAACATCTGCCTCTACTTCACCTCCAGCTATTATCCAGAAGATGATAGTCAAACCAAGCAAATGAACCAAACCCAGGAGCAGTATCTATATATTTATTGCAACTACCAGCAAAACAACTGGTCTGAACTCCTGCCCCTTGTGGAGTTTGCTTACAACAACACCTCTAATGCTACCACAGGTGTTTTCCCTTTCTTCACTAACAAGGGCTACCATCCAAACATCTCTGTTCACCCAGAATGCAATCTTATGTCTACCCAAGCTCAAGAATACACTATTGACCTCAACTCACTCCACACCTTCCTTCATGAGAAAATAGCTGCTGCCCAAGTTAGATACCAAGGATCCACAGATGCCTAACAATCTCCAACACTGGACTTTAAAGTAGGTAACCAGGTATTCATCAAGGCTAAGTACTTTAGGACTACATGGCCATTCAAAAAACTCACTGAAAAGAACTTATGTCCCTATACCATCATTGCTCAGGCAGGTTCACTCTCCTTCACACTTTGCCTTCCAGAAAACATAATGTCCATTTATCTGGTTTTTTATATCTCTCAACTTAAACTCTCTATTCCCAATGTGATCCCCAATTGAATGCAACCACCTCCATCACCAGTCAAGATCAATGATAAACCAGAGTTTGTTACAGTCTTCAATCTGGACATTGTATAAGGCAAAGAGATCCCTAATCAAGGGCAATGATATTGGCATCAAAGTGGTGAAAGTAAAGCAAAAGATAATTTATGAGTAAATACTGTACTAGATAATACTAGTGCTTAAGACTAGGGCTTGAGTGTTAAAACTTTCCATCCCATTAAAAAGGAGACTGTTAAAACCTATATCAAGACAAGTATACTTTTAACTAGTTCCTTTTTAAATGAAACCCTTGATGCTGAAGGAAGGTTAGAACTTCAGGGGACTCTGGAGAGCTCTGGGAAAATCTAGGAAAGGTTTCAATGGTCAGACAGGACTTGGCTTCACCTTATATGGTGTGCCCTTGCACTTCTCCATTGTTCTGATTTACATAGATGTCAGGGGTAGGTGATAAGGCTGTCTCTATGCTCAATAGGAGAGACAGGCAAGATAAGAAGAGTCAAGCCTAGTTATGGGGGTAAGACCTTGCGACTCCTTTGAGGATATCACTTGGCCTTGGAGGTACTCTGGAGTAATCTGGAGGGTCAGAGTGAGCCCAAGGGCTTGAGCAGAGTGAGGATAATGACAAGAGGGTTTTCTGGTGTTTTTGTCAATATTTCATACTGAGGTACAAGATACAGAACTACAGTACTTATACCTCAGAGAGGCAGAACTATCTAGAAGTGTAATGAAATGAGACAAGTGCAAACTCAGAAGCAAAGCAGATATCTAGATATCTAGGAAATGAATGGGGATGTCAGGGAAGACAGTGTCCAATCATGTCAGACTGAAACTAAAGGGTGACAGGATGAAACAGGGGAAAGCAAGGAACAGGAATGGAATAGGAAGAGTAACAATAATGGTAATGGTAAATAACTGGTAATGGTAACAGAGTTATATTGGAACAGTCTGGAGATAATGAAGGGGAACTAAGGTAGTACTTAACTGGAGCAGAGATAGACTGGAAGTGGAATGGGGTGGAGTGGAAGTGAAAGCCTGGGGGAGTGTATAACTGAGGGGCAGAAAGTGTACATGCATAGCTGGGGAAGACTGGAATGGTGACAGAGGGCTGAAGTTGCCTGGAGGGGAGTTAGAGGGCTGGAGTAGCTTACTAGGTATGAAGACCAATTGTAAGCCAGGTTGGAATGGTGTCAGAATTCAGGTCAGAGGTCCAGAATATGACAGTATCCTCCCCTTAGGCCTGAACCCTTGAAGGCCATTGGCCTGGGGTGTAGAGGATATGGACATGTGATCTGTGTTAGTGTGGTAATGGGCATGTGATCATGTGCTTTAGTAATATTGGGGGTAGAGCAGAGGGTTGTGGAGGTAATAAGCACATGACCTTGTTTAGTTACAATGGGGTGGAAGAGTGGAGTTTCTCAGCTCACTCATGAATAAAAATGGGGACTTCAACAGTAGCTCATTCTTCCTTCATTACAACAACATGGCCATATTCAAAGATCTTATGGCCTGGGCCAACAAATGCATCATGGAGTACACTGACAATGATGAGGTATTGAGTAACATCAAATACACTGAGCACAAGAGGCGCATAAAGGCAAGGAAGGAGGAGGAACAGAAGAGGGCAGAAGAGGCCCAGAAGGTGGTGAAGGAGGCTGCCCAAAGGCAGGCCAAGGAGGCCCAGAGGGTGGCAGAGGCAGCTGCCCAAGAAAAGGTAAGTACCATGGTTATTATCCTGTAAATAGCACCACTGATGATCAACAGGTGGTGCGAGTGCAGGCCCAAGTGGGGTCCAGCAATGACAAAGGGAAACAGAGGGCAGAGAAGGCACTGGCATGCCAGAGGTACATGGATAGGGGGATGGAGTGTGAGGTGGGTGTGGGAAAGTCCACGTCATGCTTGGCCTGTCAAGAGGCCAAGGCAAGATGTGAATGCGTGGGAGAG
>JBBPKN010001030.1:0-22807 GCA_038089275.1 Pulveroboletus cf. rosaemariae | reverse complement strand
TCTGTTGTCCTGATTTACATAGATGTCAGGGTGGGTGATAAGGCTGTCTCTATGCTCAACAGGAGGAACAGGCAGGACAAGGAGAGTCAAGCCTAGTCATGGGGGTGAGGCTTTACAACTTCTTCTAGAATATCATGTAGCTTCAGAGATACTCCAGAATAACCTGGAGGGTTAAAGTGAGCCTAAGGGCTTGAGCAAAGTAAGGATGATGACAAGAGGGTTTTCTGGTGTTTTTGTCAATATTCATACTGAGGTACAAGATACAGAACTACAGTACTTATATCTTAGAGGGGCAGAACTATCTAGAAGTGTAATGAAATGAGACAGGTACAAACTCAGAAGTGAAGCAGATGTCTAGATATCTAGGAAATGAATGGAGATGTCAGGGAGGCAATGTCCAATCATGTCAGACTGAAACTGAAGGGTAACAGGATAAAACAGGGGAAAGCAAGGAACAGGGATGGAACAGGAATAGTAACAATGATGGTAATGGTAACTGACCAGGAACAGTCACAGAGTTATATTGGGATGGTCTGGAGATGATGAAGGGAAACTAGGGTAGTACTTAACTGGAGCAGAGATAAACTGGAAGCAGAATGGGGCAGAGTGGGAGTGGAAGCCTGGGGAAGCATATAATGCTAAGGGGCAGAAAGCATACATGCATAGCTGGGGAAGACTGGAATGGTGACAGAGGGCTGGAGTTGTCTGGAGGGGAGTCAGAGGGCTGGAGTGGCTTACTAGATGTGAAGACCAAATGTAAGCTGGGTTGAAATGGGGTCAGAATTCAGTCAAAGGTCCAGGATATGACAGATCCTGGAGATTCTTTGGAGTAATCTGGAGGGTCAGAGTGAGCCCAAGGGTTTGAGCAGAGTGAGGATAAAGACAAGGAGGTATTTATGTCAATATTTCTACTGAGATACAAGATATAGGACTATAGTACTTATACCTTAGAGAGACAGAACTATCTAGAAGTGTAGCAAAGTAAAACAGATGCAAACTCAGAAGCAAAGCAGATGTCTAAATATCTAAGAAATGAATGGAGATATCAGGAAAGACAATATCCAATCATGTTAGACTGAAACTGAAGGGTAACAGGGTGAAACAAGGAAAAGCAAGGAACAGAAATGAAACAAAAATAGTAACAATAATGGTAATAGTAATTGAGAGTGGAAATGGTAATGGAGTTATACTGAAATGATCCAGAGATGACAAAAAGGAACTAAGGTAGTACTTAACTGGAACAGAGATAGAACTGAAAACAGAATAGGGTGGAATGGAAGTAAAGGACCAGGGAAGTATATATAAATGGAGAGATGAAAAGTGTACATGCAAAGCTGGGGTGGACTGGTATGGTGACAGAGGGCTGTAGTTGCCTGAAGGGGAGTTAGAGGGCTAGAGTAGCTTACTGGATATGAGGACCAGTTATAAGCCAGGTTGGAATGGGGTTGAAATTAAACTGGAGATATGGGATATGACAATGAAGTACATTATTAGTATCCATGGGAATATTGCTTAGTTTTAGTAACATAAAAGAAAGTACATATTCCTAGCTACAAATCAGTCTATGGATCATGTGATTTTGTCCAGTGGCTGTGAAGATACATCCATTTTAAATCAATAATATTATTATAGTGACTTAAAAAATTGACCCAATATTCAGCACTTTTTCAATGTTTATAGAATAACTACATAAAAAAAACAAATAAAGCTAAAGTGTAAGTTAATGACTAATAGTAGTTGATCAGGGTTACATGACAATACCAGAATTATACAATTATGATCAAAATTGAATAAGATATGGATAATTTAAAACAGGGACTTATTGAATCAATTATTTTGCTATGCAACAGAAATGCATAAACAGCCTAATGGCAATGCACACAGCCTATTAGGCAGTGTTTAATAGCCACAGGGCAGTGCATCCAGTGCTATATAACTACTTCCAATGCCTCCACAACTCTATAATTTACTATATATTCTATTCTCTCTGCTTAAAAGGAAAATATCATTTCTTTAGCTTTTTAAGGCTATTCCACTTGCTCTATTGCCCAGCAAACTGGTCTTGGCAAGTCTACTGTCATCAGAACTCTTCATGATATTCTTTTCAATTGCCAAATGCCCTTTTCTGATTATTTCTTCAAGCTTTTCTCTACAGATGTTAAAATTTATATTCTTTTTGCTATACCAATGTAATCTGGGCTTAAACTCCAGAGATTTCCAGAAGTTCTGAAGGTTTCTGAAGAAGAACAAGAAGGATTACATTGAATGAGCAATGAAACTTGGCTTTACTTTATGTAATATATTCTTGTATTTTATAGTGTCCCAATTTATGGAGGAATTAGTCATGGAGGGAAGGGTGATCTCAATGCTTAACAGGAGAGACAGGCAAGATGAGGAGAGTCAGGCCTAGTTATAAGAGTGGAACCTTACAATTCCTTCAAAAATATTACTTAGTTCCAGAGGTACTCTAGAGTAATCTGGAAGTCAGAGGATAAGCTAGGTAGCTTGGTTAGAGTAAGAATAAGGTCAAGATGGGGTGTATTTGTTGATATTTATACTGAGGTACGAGATACAGGACTATAGTACTTATATTTCAGGGAGCAGAACTATTTAAGAGTATAGTAAAATGAGACAGGTGCAATTTCAGAAATGAAGCAGGTATCTAAGTATCTAAGAGATAAATGGAGATGTTAGGGAAGATAGCATCCAATTATATCAGACTGAAACTGAAAGAATGGCAGAAAAAAGCAAGAGAAAAACAGGAATAGTAACAGTAACAGAGAGTAAAATGGAATTAAGTATGGAGTAGTGGCAGAGTGGTTCAGAGGAAATAAAGTGAGGGCTAAGGTAAACTACTTAACTGAACCAGGGACAAGGATAAGGTTGGAACTAAAGTGAAGAAAACAGAAGATTAGAGGAGTATATACTAATGATTGGGCAAGGGAAGTGTGAGGGTAACTGAAGTGAGGCAGAGTGGTAATGGAGTGTTGGAGTTACATAGGGGAGAGTCAGGCTAGAGTAGCCTAATAGGTGCACAGACCAAGTGCAATCAAAATCAGAATTAAGTTAGAATTGGACTGAAATTACAGGATATGACAATGGACCAATGTTATATTTGCTTACAAATCAGAACTTGTTATGAAGTGACACTGCAGCACTAGAACCAGTCATGTGACATCACATGATTATGCACAAGGAACCCCAAATTTGACCTAACTTTAGTCTGTGATTTAGTTTTTTTTTAAAGTATTTATTATTCCTTTTCCAAGCAGTGATCATGTGATTATAAGTTACCTAACATTGATCTTCCCAGGATCTTCCTTCCATCTTATCTCCATGAATCTCAGCTAGATCTGATCTGAATTTAAATCTTATTTAAGATGCATTTGTGATAGATCTATAGATTGGATTTTATCTGTGGCAGAGATCCCTGTCCTCATGGTGCAAGCACCTCTGACCCTGCATTCCATTCTTAGTTTTCTCTTTCATTCCTTCATATCTGTGCCTGCCCTTTGCTGGTATTTCTTAATCTCTACTCCATGCTTTTATTCTCTCTTATCTATAGAGCTTAGGGTTACCTTCCTTATTAGGTAGCACATGTACTTAGTAAGCAGTCCCCTGAACAATATATAAGGGGCAAGGTAGGCAGGACTGGATTTTTAGTCTTCTTACTTAAGCTCTAATTTAGTCTTGTATTTAAAAAAATACTTTTTTTACAGATCATCATAGACAATGCCTTTCTGCTTTCACAAGTGGTCTTTAGCTTGGCTCATTGCATTCTTTGCCTAGTTTGGGGCCACTAGCATAAAAACCCTTAGTAGTAGAAGTTAGTACTCACCAAAAAGCCCTAAATTAGGGTTAAAAAGCAGTTTAGCATTAAGAAGGTACTTTAGAACTGGTAGGGCTGTTAATACTATTCTAGCTATCAACAATATCAACACCATCATTTTCCATCCAGTCACCTCTCAAACTATTAGAAATGTTATTAAAAAACATTTATTCAAGGCTATGATAAAGAAGAAAAAGTCCTTGCTTAGTGCAAGATATAGGTAGAGAAGGTTGGCCTTTGCTTTAAAGTACAGAAAGTAGACTGTGAAGGATTGGAAGAGGATAGTTTGGTCAGATAAGACTAAAATCAACAGGTTTGGGTCAGATAAAAGGCAGTAGATCTGAAAAAAGGAGAGAAAGAGGTTAATTTAAAGAAAGGCATGTAATATTTTCTCTTTTATTTCTTTCCTTTGCTGCTTCCTTTGTCCTAGCTTCTACTCTTCATGTATCTTGAGTACTTCTTTGTTCCCTTTTTCTTCATAGCTTCTACTTTTCTTGTACTCTAGCTAGAGCTAGACTACTTTCTTGTTACATTCTCTACCTGGGTATTCTATCTCTTAATCAGCTAACTCATAATTGTTCCATTACTTTTTATCTGTTTTCACATGAATACCTTATTTATTATTTGTCAGCTAGATTATTCATTAGTCTCTGCCTGAACTCTATCTTCCTGTACTATAAATTAGCATATTTCACCTCTGTCTCCTTATGCTACTTCTGCCTTGCAATCCCTTGCATAGTCCTTAGTCCTTGTATCTAGTACTTGGAATTCAATTGATTATCAGTTACCAGCTGTCTCTAATTTGTCTAGTTGCCCCATTATTCAACTATAGATCTTCCAAGAAGTCTAGGCACCACTCTGCATTTGTGCCACTTTATTTGTTCCTGGGGCTTACATATTTGTAGAGTCCCTCACTCATCTCTTATTTAGCAAGGTTTACTCTAGCCCCTACCCAGATCTAGTGTAACAAAAGAAGTAGCATCTCTACTTGTGGCTACCATTTCTGCAGTTTACTTCCCATATTTCCCATGATATCTTTGCTGCTTAACTCACTCTGGAAAGAGCCCAGATCTGCACCTGCCAAAGAATCTGAAGTTGAACAGGAATCCCCTTCCTCTTTAGATCATCCTTCAATGCCTAAAGATACCCTTTAGGATATTCTTATCCCCTTGTAGGAAGAATTCATGAAAGATTATGATCTTATGCATGAATTTTCCTCTTTGCTGCAGATTTCCCATGTTTTGACCCCACCTTTGCCCACTCCTGTTCATTAATGACCCACCTTTCAACTTTCCAGATCTGTTATGGTCCTGGCTGAAAATAAGAGCAATAAGAAAGAGAACAAGAGCAAAACACTGTCTAATTTCTAAACTAGGCTAGATAAGAGTAAAAGAGGACTCAGAAATGTGTGAGACAGAAGAAATTACTCTAAGAGGCCAAAAAAGGCAGATCTCACAAGTGGTCATGTCTAAAGAAGACTTGAGCCACCTGGATGCCCTATTATAACTGCTGTACATAAGCCAATACAAGGTAGTTATACTAGAATGAACTGCAATACTAAAGGTAGTTACAAATAGAAGAAAGGAACTCAAACCTGAAGCAGGGGATTTTAAAACTATCCATAGAAGAAGTTGGCCAAAAGGGTAGACTAAAGGTGTGAAAACTGTAACAAGATCCTCTCCCACCTCCTCATTCATGTTGGGCTCTTTCACCAGTATAAAATCCACCAAACTCTGCCTTAGTGCCTCTAAACACTTTAATGGCAACCAATTTAAGGCTGAGACTTGGCTGGACACTGTCCAGTTCTACCTCTTTGTCAATGCTATGGTCTATGACTCTGATAAGAAGAACATTGCATATGCCCTCTTGTTTATAATCAAGGGACCTGCCCAATCCTGGGCTGTTACTTGCTGGAAATAGTGCATCTTTGGCATTACCATTATCATGGGAAATTTCTCCTACTTTACTGCTGCCTTTCTAAAGGTTTTTCAGCAACAGGATACCATAAATGCAGCCATTCACTAGCTTACAAACATGCAGATAAAGCAGGGGAAGTAAGAAGAATGGATCCTGTCAGTGGCTAAATACACTGTGTTATAGTCCGTTTTTTTCAACTTTTCGATCACGTGACTTTATCTTATCTTTCCACGTGGTTATCTAATCTTTTATCTTATCAGGGCATGTGTCGGGTCACATGACTGGTCTAGACCCAGGGCATAGGGTTAGCCTCATGTCTTCCAGCCCATTTTCATTTCCGTCTCTCTTTCATTTTAAAAGCATCAAGCCCTTTCAGCCATTGGCTATTCTCATGGTGTCTTCTCTTCTTTTTGATCCCCATCCAGGGTCCATGGGAATTCTCCCATCAGGGTCTTGGTCCGTGTGCATATACCCAACCTATATAAACTGTAGCATATCGTCTCAAGACTCCCCAGTCTTGAGCACTTGTATCTCTAGTGCAGTGTCTCACTCGTACTCCTTCTTCTATATCATCTATTTCACTCATCACCGTCCACCGAAACCGAAAGCCCCTAGATTAGGGTTAACCATCATCGTTTACACCATAACCAACACCGATTGTAACACTTGCTCAAGACTTCATACTAGTCTTCAGGCTTCAAACCAAGTACAGTAAGCACCCCATGAGAAGAGAGTTTCCCTGGGGACACGAGGAGCAGTTAAAGGATTTCATCGTTGAAGCATCTTTGGGATTCGAGGATGACGAATTCGAAAGGCTTTCTTTTCAGAGGAGATTTGACGCTTTCGACGAACAAACACAAAGGGATTTCACAGCAAGCAAGGGAAGAGACCGTAAGGTAGCAGCCTCAGAGAGATTAAGGTCGCTTCGCCCTTCAGTCACATTAAAAACTGTAAACCGCCTCCCCCAGACAATAGCCCACTGTGTCGGCACTGTTCAATCAGATACAGCAGGAAGAACCCGACAACTCATCCAGCTCGCCAGACTTCAATGAACCAGAGCTAGGATCAATACTCCTGGACCAGCCGACAGGACACCAGTACAACTCCCCCGGGCCCCAACGCCAGCATCCACTCTTCCGCCCATCAACCTCTACGCAGACATCTGGGACTATGGATACTGGCGATATGATGAGAGGACTGGCCGAAGAACTTTCCAAGATGGGCACATTGAGGAAGATTAGGGACCCCGGGATGTGGAATGGGGACAAGGCTAAGTGGAGGAAGTGGTTTGCCCTTTTCTCCATTTGGGTAGTGGAGCAGGAGTGGAAGATAAACCAGCAGCAATGCGCCGTGGTCCTTTCACATTTAGAAGGCAAGGCCGAGGGATTCGCACAGATAACCCTTGAAAAGTACATCAATGTGGAATTGGAATACAATGGTCAGGGAATGAGGAAAGGAGATGGAGCCTGGCCAGATTTTGGAGGTATAGCCATGGAGATGAGGGCTTACTTCCGGATACAGGAAATGGCACACGATGCCATGAAAAAGATCAAAGATTTAAGGCACGGGAACTCGATAGATGAGTATCTTCAAGCCTTCGAGGTGTTGAGGAAAGACGCAGGAATCAGCTTGGAGCACGCTGCCAAGTTGTTAAGGGAACAGGTGCACTATCGGGTGTACCAACAAGCAATCATGCAAGGTATCAAGGAAGACTTCTTTGATCTAACCGAGCAGATGAGAACAATAGGAAGAGGGTTTGAGCGTATGGCCATAGAAAGGGCTGCTCTCCGATTCCAGAATCGTTTTAACCCCCCTCATGGTCCTCCCCCCACAAATTTCACACCAACTCCCCGTTTTACGAACACAGGCATCCAGCCAGGTAGAGGAGCCCCTATGGATGTAGATCGACAAGGAGCAGCTCCCATCACTACGCAGGCCTGCACCTGCTACAAATGCAGCAAGCCTGGTTACATGGCCAGAGACTGCAGGGGACAGTTTAACCCCTCGGCCCCCCGACCATCGAACAACTTTGGTAGGGGTCAGCAGCAACCGGCACAAAGGCAACAAGAAGCCCAAGCGCAAATCATCCAGCCCATAAGGTATGGAGAGTTCTTGCCACCGAACAAGAACAGATGGCAAACGGCTGAGCCTACTGGTATCGGCCCTGTATACAACATGGCGGATGCCGCCCATTTTCAAGAGATCCTGGCCACTTCATGGGAAAGCATGGAGGAGGCTAGGGCCTATTTTCAGAATCTGTTTGAAACAGAGTGAAAACACAAGGATGCATCAGGAAAAGAATAGGGAGACTTGATAGGTTAGAGTCAGGAATCCCAGTATGTAATTCGTTTTATCTTCCTTCTGCTTTCAATGTGTCTACAATGAAATGGGAAAAGTTTCCTTCCGTGACAGCGTCTCTATCGAGTGTGGCCCCGGAAGTAGGGTGCTTAATTCCATCTGAAAATATTAACGGACAATTGTTTGCTATAGGAAGCGAAAAACGACAAGATCTAGCCAAGTTATTTAATAGAAAACAACGAGACAAATTAGGGGTAAGTGTAAAGATAGATGGCGAAGTAAAAGGAAAAAATGGTTTAAAAATGGAATCATGCAGTCTAACTTTTGCTATTATTGACTCAGGAGCTTCGGTAACTTTTATAGATCAGAAGTTCATGTGGAAACATGGACTTCATGAGAAGAATATGCCAAAACCGTTAACAGTATATAACGCTGATGGAACAGAAGGATCCATTGGTAAGATCACCACTTACGTTATTATTTATATAGCAATCAAAGGAGCAAATGGGCAATGGCATCGAAAACAAAGCCTAGCCTATGTATCATCACTTGGACCATTGGACTTACTAATAGGTTTTGATTGGTTCACAAGGCACAACCCAGAAATAGATTGGGTAACAAAAACAATTAACTTCTCTAGATGTACAGCGGATTGCGAGTCACACCTTATGGCAAGAAAAGTGACTGCAGAAAAACAAACGCAGTTACAAAAGGAAGTACCCAAGGAGCTGTGGGAATTCTTACCTGTTTTCTCACAGCATAAATCAGAACGCATGCCAACTCAAAAACCCTGGGATCATGCAGTGGAATTAAAAGAAGATTTCATTCCAAAGAAGGGTCGCATCATTCCTCTTTCAAATGAAGAAATGAAGGAAGTATGAGAATTCGTCGACAAGGAGATGAAGAAAGGATATATTAGGTCCTCAAAGTCTCCACAGACATCCCCGGTATTCTTTATTGGGAAGAAAGATGGCGGAAAACGAATGGTAATCGATTACCGCTACCTAAATGAACATACCATCAAGAACAATTACCCGTTACCCCTTATTCCGACACTAATCGATAGATTAAACGGTGCAGATATGTTCACAACCCTTGACTTGCGATGGGGTTACAACAATATTCGCATGAAGGAAGGCGATGAATGGAAAGGAGCCTTCACCACACCAATCGGTGCATATGAACCATTAGTAATGTATTTCGGCATGTGTAACTCACCAGGAACATTTCAGGCCATGGTGAACAATATTTTCCATGACATGTGGGAACATGTTGTCATTTATATCGATGACATCATGATTTTTACACAAGGCAAGAACCGGAATCAACATCTAGAAATTGTAGCCGAAGTATTGGGTCATTTTTGTGACCACGACCTTTTCCTCAAACCGTCAAAGTGTCACTTCACTCAGGATCAAGTTGATTATTTGGGCATGGTTGTATCTAAAAAGGGGGTACAGATGCAACTTAACAAGACTAGTGCCGTCCGAAATTGGCCTATACCAAGAACCGTCAAGCAAGTTCAGGCTTTTCTAGGACTAGCTAATTATTATCGCAGATTCATTCCAAATTTTGCAGATATAGCTCACCCCCTCAATTCCCTTACCAAGAAAGACGCTAAATTTGAATGGACAGCAGAGTGCATGACTGCCTTCGTTTGTCTCAAGGACATTCTTACCTCCGAACCACTTCTCTGTTATCCTGACTCCTTCAAACCAGTTCGAATTGAAACTGACACTTCAGATGTCGCCATCGGAGCTGTTATCTCTTATCAACAAGACGATGGTCTTTGGCAACCTGCAGCTTACATTTCTCATTCCCTCGACGCTGCAGAATTGAACTACTCTATTTATGACAAGGAACTACTTGCTGTCATTCGCGCTCTATGCGACTGGCACCACTATTTAATTGGCAGAGATTCTTTTGAGATCTGGACAGATCACAAAAACCTCGAATACTGGAAAAAGCCCCAGGATTTATCTCCCTGTCAGGCAAGATGGCAGGCCGCTCTTGCCAAATTCAATTTTAAAATGTGTTATAAACTGGGTTCAACCAATCGGAGGGCGGATGCTCTATCTCAGTGACAGGACCATTTTACAAATAAACCGGAAACAAATAAACAAATCATCATGCTTCCTCCACATCTTTTTCAACGTTTTACTTCTTTATCTTCCTCTTTCTTCTCTAGTGTACAACAAGCCTCCACTGACCTACGACTCTCGGATCCCTGGTGTTATAGTCCAGAGAGCAAGGTCTATTTAAACAACAGAAAACAAGTATTTATTCCAGAACCTTTACGACTAGAAGCACTTAATCTTTTCCATTCTTCTCCGCTTGGTGGCCATGCAGGTCAAAATCATACCAAGCAACTTTTATCTCATTACTATTATTGGCCTGGGCTCAAGGAAGACGTCACCGCTTTCATTTCACATTGTTCCACATGCGCAACGTCCAAGGGCTCAAAAGCCACCATTCCTGTTAAACCTCTCCCCCTTGCATCTACCCCATGGGCAGATATATCTATAGATTTCATCACTGGACTTCCCACATCAAAAGGTTTCAATGCCATCATGGTGGTAGTAGACCGTTTCTCAAAAGAAGTTGTTTTCATTCCATGCCTTTCATCTCTTTCTTCTTTTTATGTAGCAGAATTATTTAGGGACAATGTATGGTCAAGACACGGTCTCCCATCCTCCATAGTCTCGGACCGAGGACCGCAATTTGTTTCAGAGTTTTCTAGGCAGCTCAACGAGATACTTCAGATCAAACAGAAGATCTCTACAGCTTATCACCCAAGAACGGATGGTCAAATAGAGCGAATAAATCGGGAACTTGAACAGTATTTAAGGAACTTTATTGCCAAGCGACAGGAATCATGGGCAGATTGGATTAAAATAGCAGAATATCACCATAATAACTCATACTCGACATCCACCCAAACCTCACCCTTCGAAATCACAAAGACTTACCATCCTCAACTTGGTTTCGAAGCACCTCTCTCCACCAATCCTCCATCCTACTTCCTTCACGAAATGGCAAAGTCCTTCAAAGACGTGCAAGAGGCTTTACAGGAAACGCAAGAAAGAATGACTAAACAAAACACTACAGTGCTCCCCTTGTATACTAAGGGGCAGCAGGTCCTTCTTTCCACAAAGAATCTCACGCTTCCTTATCCATCGAAAAAGCTCACTAAACGATGGATCAGCCCATTCACGATCATAGACGTCATTCCACACGCTGTTCGCTTAAAACTCCCCACAACGATGCACATTCATCCCACCGTAAATATATCGCGCATCAAGCCCTATCTCCCCTTGCTCTGTGGACAGGATATACTCACCCCTGATCCTATTATTGTCACCGAAAAAGGACACAAAGAATACGAGGTCGACCACATAGTTGATTCTCGAATTCATAAGGGCAAATTGGAATATCTGGTACATTGGACTGGATATGGAGAATCAGATCACACCTGGCAAATGAAGGACGATTTGGCTAATTCTCCTGATCTCATCACAGAATTCCACAAGTTACATCCCTCCGCCCCGCGTCGTCTCTTCACGACAAATCTCGACTCTTTCTGTTCGTTATTTAAACCCTATGAAAACCACACTGAAACGACTGCTCTTCTGGTGTCTCGTCTGGAATCCGAGACCTAAAAAGGGGGTAGTGTTATAGTCCGCTTTTTTCAACTTTTCAATCACGTGACTTTATCTTATCTTTCCATGTGGTTATCTAATCTTTTATCTTATTAGGGCACGTGTCGGGTCACATGACTGGTCTAGACCCAGGGCATAGGGTTAGCCTCATGTCTTCCAGCCCATTTTCATTTCCGTCTCTCTTCCATTTTAGAAGCATCGAGCCCTTTCAGCCATTGGCTATTCTCACAGTGTCTTCTCTTCTTTTTGATCCCCGTCCAGGGTCCATGGGAATTCTCCCATCAGGGTCTTGGTCCGTGTGCATATACCCAACCTATATAAACTGTAGCATATCGTCTCAAGACTCCCCAGTCTTGAGCACTTGTATCTCTAGTGCAGTGTCTCACTCGTACTCCTTCTTTTATATCATCTATTTCACTCATCACCATCCACCGAAACCAAAAGCCCCTAGATTAGGGTTAACTGTCATCGTTTACACCATAACCGACACTAATTGTAACACACTGCTGAGTTTTAGAATCATGTGGTCATGGCCAAGATTACTGATCAAAACATCCTTATTAGTTATTATGAGATATAGTGACTCAAAAAACTGTCCCAATATTTGCATGTTTTGCACTAAATGCAATGGCTATCAATAACTACTAATTATCATGCTAGGCTATAAGTGTATGAAATACAGTACTTGCTCTTTACTTTCTATTGGTCCAGTGATTAAAGCATTTGGTTATGTTTTGGTAACATGGCAACCATATCAAAATAACAACTCATTGGAACAGTTTTTTGACTTTAAATAGGATATGGTATTTAGTATCTGGTATAACCTCTCTTGGCCTTGATAACTGCTTGAATCCTTCTAGGCATGCTTTCTATCCATTTTTGACACTCCTTTACAGAAATCCTTTCCCACTCTATTACCATCCTATCCCATAATTGATAAACTCCTGTAGATGCCCTCTTATAACCTGAAAGATATCTTTTCAAATGACCCCAAGTATGTTCAATAGGATTAAGATCTGGAAATTGAGCAGGCCAATCCAAAAGCTTGATATATTGCTCCTTAAACCAGATTTAAGCTCTTCTAGAGATATGCTTGGGATTATTATTTTGCTAAAAAATGATTTCATCTGAAGGAATTTCAGAATTCTCCATGCTCTGCAACAATCCTTTTGTTATGTTTCCTCTTTTCTCCTTTCTTCTCTCTTCTTTTCCTTTCTCTCATCATAACTTCTGCTCTTCTCACACCTTTGGTGCTTCCTTGTTTGCTATCTACTATAGTTTCCACTCTTCTCATGCTCTAGCCTTGTCTAGACCACTCTCTTGTTATGCCCTTTGCCCAGGCCTTCTATCTCTTAATCAGCTGACTTATAATCATTCCATCTCTTTCCATCCATTTCCACACAGATATATTACTCATCATTTGTCAGCATGATTACTCATTCTATCTCCACTCCAACTCTATTCACTGTACTATAAAGTAGCATACTTCCTGTTCTTTCTTTCCTTATACTACTTCTACCTTGTGATCACCTTATAAGTCCTCACAACTCCACTACTCCTTGTACCTACATACTGGGAATCCATTGCTTGTGTCCTGGCACTTAACCAGAGGATCATTAGCATCTGATCTTGGCACACCCCTGGGAGTGTAGCTGGTACTACTAAGGCACAACACTTCATTTGTTGCCTTCCACTTGTCTTGAAGCTTACATTTGGTTTGCTTCTTCCACTTCATCCCCAGCAAGGTCTATGCCTATCCCTACCTGGGCCTAGTGTAACACCTTTCTCTAAAATTGCCACATACTATTTAGCATTCATCCTTTTCTCAACCTTACTCAAAACTCCCACACCATTCCATCCAATACAACCCCATACCATGAGTGATCCTTTTTCAAACTTAACTGTACCTTTAATTTCCTTAGAACTTATTTCCTCTTCTTTCTTTTTCCACACATATTCTTGTCCATCTGATTTAATTCTATTTATTTTAGTCTCATCTGACCAAATCACCCTTTTCCAGTCCTCCACAGTCCAATGCTGGTACTTCAGAGCAAAAGCCAACCTGCTTTTTCTATGAATAGTAAAGAGAAGAGGTTTTTTCTTTATTATCATAGCTTTTAGAGAAGCTTTCTTGAGGGTATTCCTGACTGATTGTGGGCAGACAGGAGTGCTGACAATAGAATTGATGAAATGAGTGGCCTGAACTGCATTACTGGCCTTTCCAGTAAGAATTTGTTGAACAATGGCATACTTGTTAATAGGAGAAAGTTTTGAAGAACAACCACCATAATGATTTTCCTTCTCTGGTTGGATTTCCTAAAGGACCCTAGCCACAGTAGACTTCCCTAGACCAGTTTGAGATGCAATTTTCCTACAGGAAAGATCAAGAAAGGCAAGAAAGATGATATTATCTTTTTGAGCAGCAGAAAAATGTTTTATAATGGAGATAAGGGAATTTATTTGTGATGGTAGGGTTTATATATGCTACAGGCTAATTAGTGACATAAGAGTGACATAATATATTACTTACCTAATATATATAATCATCTTACAGCACTTCAGGGTTCAATATATGTAATGGGAAGTCAAAGTCAAAAAACTGTTCTAATGAGTTGTCATTTTGATATGGTTGCCATGTTACCAAAACATAACCAAATGCTTTAATCATTGGACCAATAGAAAGCCAAGAGCAAGTACTGTATTTTATACACTTATAATCTAGCATGATAATTAGTAGTTATTGATAGCCATTGCATTTAGTGCAAAACATGCAAATATTGGGACAGTTTTTTGAGTCACTGTAGATCTTGCACTAAACCTCACCCACCATATCCACAACTTGGATGCCATCCCTATGACCATCAATGAATGGTACTTCAAGGCTGTGCACTTTCATGGGACTATGGAGTGCATTTGTTTTATTGAACAATGACAAAAGAACCCCTGAGCCTTTGCCTGATCCATCTTCCCCTTGACCACATCCACTAGAGTTGAAAAGGACTTGAATGCTATGGATGTGGATGCTGTGAAACTCAGCAAACTCACACCCAAGGAATGAGAATATTGTATTAAAAATGGTCTCTGCTTTTGCTGCTATTAAGCTGGCCACTTCTCCCTTAACTGTCCTGCCATTCCCTCTACCACCCTAACCTCCATTAAGAAGACCCCTTATGTTAAGAAGATTTTTGCTGAAGAACCAACAATGAAAATCAAGGAGGTTAGTGATAATGAATCCAATAATGGGGTAGTAAGAGTAGTTTAGCAGAAAGAAAAGGTAAAGAAGACAGAAAGTGGCCAGGATTTTTAAACTGGAGTACCTCCCCTATACAAGGTACTCCCTTCTTTTCTTGTGCATCTGTACTTGTATTTTTATCAAAGAAATCCATGTGTTTTCTGATATAAGTTTCCCCTATATCTTGTGCCAAGAAAGTCATAGTTACTCATGCTCTTATTGATAGTGGAGCACAGATCAATTGCATTGACTGGGACTTTATCAAGAAGCACCAGCTCTCCACTGAGAAACTTCTGGAATCCATTGTTATTCAAAATGTGGACCATTTTGAGAACAAAAAGGATAAGATCACTTGGATTTGTGACCTTCTTCTCCACATCAAACACTTAGTTCTTTCAATCTCCTGCCACATTATAGCATGTGGAAAGAAGAACATCATCCTAGAACTTCTGTGGCTCCAGGCTACAAACCCTGCCATTGACTGGGTGGCAAATATGCTCACTATCTTAGACTCTGCCACTTAAGCAAAAAACATCTACTGCATTAACTCTGTCCATAAATCTAGATTTGATGGACTTCTTGATGACATCATTTTCCCCCATGATGAACTCCTAGTCTGTTACCTGGACTATATTACCTTTGAGCAGTCCATTCACAATTTACTTTATAATTACCACTCCAGTAGGATCTTAGATTACTACTCCTTGTATCTTCCCAAGATTACTGTTGCCAGGCTTATCACCTCCACTGAGCTGACTATTGAGGCTGAAAAGGCCAAATCCAAGACCACTCTTCCCCCAGAATACTCCCAGTTTTCCTCTATCTTCTCAAATATCCTCAAAATCCTCAATTATCTTCTACTTTCTTATCTATATAATCACAAGATCAATCTTAAGAACATATTCATCTCTAAGATGGGTAAGATTTACCCCTTATCCCCCCTGGAGTAACAGGCCACAGAAAATTTCCTTGAAGAAAATCTTTGCATCAGAAAGATTTATGAAACACATTTTTTACATTAATGACTAATAACCAGAAAACTCCTTGGTGTGCACTACTGGACAAGCTAAGCCTTTGAACTAAAGGCTTAAAAACTAGGCAAGGATAATAAAAAAGACTTGGACTTGAAAAAGCAGCAAAAACTCAAGTATATAAGACTGAAAAAACTTAGGCTGGCACTTTTTCCTTTATATATTGCTATAATGTGTGCACAGACCATGTAAATGGGCTGGCCCTAAACTATTGTACAGTAAGCTATCCAATAGCAATAAAGAAGCAGGGATCTAGAAATATACATGGTAAATATAAGATATAATCTTATAGTTTAAAACAATCTAGACCTGTGAAATGAAGGTGTGAACTAGTGAAGGTGTGAAAGTGTCATGTGACATGACAATGTGAAGAGTTAACATAGTGTTAGAAATAATAAAAAGGTGAAAAATAAAAATGTACATTATAATAATTCACCTCTCAAATTTTCTCCAGGTTTTATTCTTTTTTTTTTGTAAAGAAAAAGGATGGCAAGCTCTGTCCCTGCCAGGACTACCAGTATTTGAACAAACACACTGTTCACAATGCCTACCCTCTACCCCTTATCTATGACCTCATAGATAAGCTTTATAATGCAAAGCTTTTCACCAAGTTTGATGTTAGATAAGAATATAACAATATTCATATCTGAGACAGATACCAATGGAAGGCCACCTTTATTACCCACAAGGGGCTTTATAAATCCACAGTGATGTTCTTTGATCTAAATAACTTACCTGCCATGTTCTAGCATTTCATGAATGACTTTTTCTGAGACATGATTGCTGAAGAATGGCTTGTTATTTATATGGACAACCTTTTTATCTCCTTTCCTGATGCTGATACCCATCAGGAATGCACCTCCTGTATCTTTCAATAAATGCCAGACCTTGGTCTTTATCTCAAACTGGAGAAATGCACCTTTGCTGTCTTCCAGATTGAGTATCTAGGGATAATTGTTTGCTCTGGTGAACTTACCATGGACCCTGTCAAGCTCACCAGCATCTTCCAATAACCAGTCCCCTTGAAAGTCAAGGATGTTTATTTCTTCCTTGGCTTTGCTAACTTCTATAGGTAGTTTATACCAAATTATTCCACCCTCACTTATCCTCTTCTTGACCTTATCAAGAAGACAATCACCTGGTCTTGGTCCCCCACTGTGTAAAAGGCCTTTGACTCTCTCAAGGCTATCTTCCTCTTCTAACCAGTTCTACAGATGCTGGACCTCTCTTGCCCCTTTGTCATTGCCACTAATACCTCTGCTTATACCTCAGGTAACATTCTTCTTTAGACTAATTCCAATGGTGATTGGTATCCATGTTCTTACCTGTCACAGATCTTCTCTGCCACTAAATGGAACTATAATATCTATGACTAAGAACTTCTTGCCATTATCCTGTTGAAACTGCAGAAAACTGCAGGATACTTGTAGTCACTAAGTATTCTAAGATAACTAATGGTCTGACATAGCTATTAGCTTATGTAAGCAGTAGAGCGTAGGTATCAACCAATTCCAACACATTCATGTCCTCAAAGCATGGAGACAATATCTCCAGGGCTCCTTGTTTCCTGTTCAGGTTTTTATTGACCATAAAAACCTAATTTACTTCAAGTCTCCTTAGAAGCTTAACCATTATCAAGCCTACTGGCTCCTTGATATTCCTGACTTCAACCTGCAACTTTCCCACATTGCCAGTTCCTCTCTTGCAGGCTCTGATGCCCTTTTCTGCTATCCTGATCTCTGCCCTGATACCACCACTAACAATTAGGCCATTACTCTCCTTTCTTTCTTTCTTTTTGTTAACCTTGTTGATGCCAACCTTTATTCTCACATTGAGAAACACCTTCTCAACAACCCCCTCTGTCTCTCTCTTCTTCAGAAAATGAATGCCTTCTTTAATAAGAAATTCCTCTGCTCTTATACTTCTGATTAAAAAAAAGTTAATGGTCTCCTTACAACAACTGTATCTGTATCTTCCAGTATGTCACCCTCTGTCACTCCATCCTCCAACAGTGTCATGACCATCCCTCCACTGATTACCCAGGTTACCTCAAAACTCACCAACTTGTTTCTGCCAAATTCTGATAGCCTGGTCTTGCCACCTATGTTTGAAACTATATTGCAGATTGCCCCATTTGCCAACAGAACAAGGCAAACATCCATCCCTCTATTCCTGTGCTCTTGCCTATTTACTCCTCTGCTACCTGATCCTTTTAACAGGTCTCTTGTGATCTAATTACCAACCTTCCTCCATTCTCTAGCTTCAATGCTCTGTTGGTTATGGTCAACCATGGGCTTACAAAGGGGGTAATTCTTTGCCCTACTATAAAGACCATTATGGCATAGGATATTACTACCCTATTTTTCCATAAGATCTTCCTTTACTTCAGGCTTTATGATAAGATCATCTCTGATCATGACCTTAATTTACCTCTACCTTCATCAAGGAGCTTGGTAAACTCCTTGAGTACAATCTCTTTCTTTTCACTGCATACCATCCTTAATTTGATGGCAAGATTGAACATGTTAATCAGGAAATTGAAACATATCTTCATATCTACTGCAGGTCTAACATCACCAGATGGGCTAATTCTATTACCCATGCTGAGTTTATCCATAACCACTGCCCTTACTCTGTTACTGGCCAATCCCCATTTTATCTCATAATGGAGTATGAATCACATGCCCTCTTTTCTATTATCAAGGAATCCTCTATGCCAAGCATTGCTGACTGCACTAAGGCACTCCTTGCAGCTCAAGACAAAGCCCTTGCCACCCATGACCTTGCATGCCAGACCATGGCCTTATGCATTCATTCCACCTTTTCCCCTTTCTCTAAAGGAAATAAAGTATGACTGGAAGCCCAGAATTTGAAACAGGCTATTGTTTATCCAAAAATTTTGCCCAAATGAAAAGGGTCCTTTACCATCACAGAGGTCCTGTCCCCCATCACATACTGCCTTCACCTCCCCACTTTCTGAAAGATCCACCTGGTTTTTCATGCATTATTGCTATTACTCTATTGCAAAAATAATGTTCACAGGAAGAATTTCCCTGCTTCTCCTCTGGACCTTATAGAAAGTGAGGAGGAATAAAAAATAGAATGAATATTAAAACATTGCAGCCCCCCTGGCAACTGCCAGTTCCTGATTCATTGAAAAGAGTATTTGGCAGAAGATAATTCCTGGAAATCCAAGCAGAACCTGAAATAATCTCAGTCTGCCCTGAATAAGTATAAACTCCTTCACCCTCATTACTTCTCCCCTATTGCCTCTTCTTCTCCTGCCACCACCAAGAAGTCCAATAGCTCTCACAAATAATTATAACCTTCTCAGTTGACTGTGGCTTTCATTTATGCAACACCCCCATTGATACCTCTATTATCATCATGTTCACCCTTTTTGTAGACCAGGAAGATGTTGCTGAGTCCTCTGCCCCCTTTCCTACCCACACCATCTCTCCATTGCCTATTTACATTTTTATCTCCTCTGACTCTCATTTTTCTTCTTTTTACACTTCTTTGATAGGTAATGTCTCTTCCCTGAAATACATTGCATCTTCCTCTGCTATTGTCACTCCCATTCCTGTCCCTCCTCCTGCCATTAATACCACCTCCACCAGCATCATAAGTGTTGACCTTCCCTTTTCCACCCATATTCTTTGCCAGGGAATCCCCTCTGAGGTCTACTCTCATAATGTTCTTATATTCATTATGGACTCACCTCAGCATCCCCATCAGCTCTCACCTTGACATGTTTTTGCTCCTCTGGGCCATTTATCAAATATTTATGCAGCTGCTATGTCCCTTCATACTTGCCTCTATTCTTGCCCAGATCCCCCATGGCTGCATGTCCCCTGTATAGGCACTTATCACCTTCATTCACCAAGAACTTCTCTTCTTACTTGAAATCCTCTTCTACCAACTCAATTTCAGGGAATTCCTTACTAATCTCAACCACTATATGCATGAGCTTGCCACTGCCTGTGGCTACACTCTATTCATGCCATCTGCTTCCTCATTTCCCCTCAATGATGACAAACTTGCTATACTCAAATATGTCAAAGCCTGGTGAACAGGTCTTTATGGCAAAGATTACCTTTTCTTCTCTTATCCTTAGTTTTGTAACACCTGTTTCCACTACTGCTGCCTGGGCCACATCTGCATTGACTGTCCCTTATACCAATGCCCCTAATTGTTACAGACTTGCTTGATGGATTGTATATGCCTAACTCTAACCTGAACTGCCTTGGAGTTATGCTGGAGTTAAAGTCAGATTCAAATAAGAGTAAAGAATAAAATGGTAAATGCCTAACTCTAGATGGATGTAGAACTTATAGAGAAGGGAATACTCAGGGTAGCTAGACCTAAGGAGTAAAGAATAAACACTGGATGCTTATTAAGATGCCTTGAGGGCTAAACAAACAAGTGCTCAAAGCTGGGGAGCTTAAAGCTACATAAATAGCCTATTTATACTATCTAGGGGTAGTGCATAGACCACCAAGCATACCAGGGATAAATATGAATATGGGAACTGAGCATAGGGTATGATTATAGGGTATAACTAAAAGGCCATGCATATCAAGGGTTTAAAATAGAAGAGAAGCATAGGAATGGAATGGAAGACTATAGGGTCAATAAATGTAAGTATAGCACCTTAGCCTTAAGGCTAAGGAGATTTCATCTGGATTTTTACCACAGATCATATTCATTAATCTAGATTCAGATCTAAGATCCAAGATCAGATGCTATCTAGATTAGATTTAAGTGAACTATTATCTGAGATCTTGCTAACTAATCCTATACTAACCCTTTAGTAAAGGTATACTCTGAATAAACTAATCATAGCCTAGGGTTATGTCCAATATGGCATAGGAGTCTCATGGTCATGTACTTGTCATGTAACACTTGTGCATTCAAAACTGTTCATTCATAACACTACTGTTTCCACTGGCATTCCAGATATACTTAGACTTACTATGTTATAATTTTTATTACATTTTCTTCATTTTTACTTAACCCTTGTAACTCTTTACATTGTCACATCACGTGACCCTTCACATGTTCACCCCTTCACACTTTCACCTCTTCACTTTGTCACAAGTCTAGGCTGGTCTAGACTGCCTCATGTTCACCTCATGTATTTCCAGGTCCCTACTCTGGTTTTGCCATTGGATGGCTTACTGTACTATAGTTTAGGGCCAGTCCATTGTATATGGTCTGTGCACACTTCTGTAGCATATATAAAGGAGAGGTACAAGCCTGGTTAACCCCAGTTTTGTGCACTTGAGCTCTCTGCTTTCACAAGTTCAAGCCTCTTGCCTTTTTCTCTATATTCTTTGCCTAGTTCTGTTGGCTCTAGTTCAAAGCCTTCATCTTGCAGACCTCATTAGTATTAGAGCACCCTTAGGCCTCAGAAGCTAATAGTAGTTTGACACACAAGACCTGTGTCTCATACTGCCTTGCTTAGCAACATGTCATTAATTCCCTTGTCTTCTCCTTTGAGTCCTTTTCAGATTCCATCTCTTATGATTCCTCCTGTGGCTCCTTCCACAGTTTCTTTTGCTCTTTATGTTATTTTCACCACTCATAAGGTTTCTACCACTGGCCTTCCTTGGCTATTCCATTCTCTTTACCTTCTTATCACACCAACAATAACTACCATGATGACATTATCAATAAAGTTGGATGGGCTAACATTACTGGCTCTCTGGGCCCATTTTACAAGGCCATTTGAGAATTTAGAGGATTTTTCACCTCTAGCTGGGAAGTAATGTTACATTTTTTCTTTTGTTTCTCTTTTTTGCTGCTTTTTCTGTTCTAGCTTTCACTTTTCATGTACTTTGAGTACTTTCTTGTTTCCTTTTTCTTCATAGCTTTCACTTTTCTTATACTTTAGCCAAAACTAGACCACTTTCTTATTATACTCTCTATTTGGGTGTTCTATCTTTTAATCAGCTAACTTATAATTATTCCATTACTTTCCATCCATTTTCACATGAATACCTTATTCATTATTTGTCAGCTAGATTACTCATTAGTTTCTGCCTAAACTCTATCTTTCTTTACTATAAAGTAGTGTATTTTGCCTCTGTCTTCTTATGCTACTTTTACCTTGCAATCCCTCACATAGTTCCTAGTCCTTGTACCTAGTACTTGGAATCCACTTGATTATCAGTCATTAGCTGTCTCTGGTTTGTCTAGTTACCCCAGCATTCAACTATAGGTTTTCCAAGAAAGCCTAGATATCACTTCATGTCTGTGCCACTTCATTTATCCTTGAGTACACATATTTGTAGAATCCCTTACTTGTCCCTTACACAGCAAGGTCTACTCTAGCCTCTACCCAGGTCTAGTGTAACAAGGCACAAGAAACTATTAAGTATAGAGGTGGAAATATTATGGTATGGAGATATATGGGATGGAATGGAGTAGTGTTATGAAGTAATACTGCAGCATCAGAACTGGTCATGTGACAACACATAATCATGCACAAGAAACCCCTTTTTTAGCTTAACTCTAGTCTGTAATTCCAATTCTTTAAAAGTATTTATTATTTCCTTTTCCAGCAGTGATTGTGTGATAGTTAGTTACCTGACATGGATCTTCCTGGGATCTTCCCTGAAACTGCCCTCCTTCTTTATCTCCATGGATCTCATTTAAATTGGATCTGAATCTGAATCTGATCTAAGATACATTTATGGCAGATCTTAGATTGGATCTCATCTATGGCAGAGATCCCCATCCTTATAGATGCAGTACCTCTGACCCTGTGCTTTCATTCTATTTCTTCTCTTCCATCCTCCCACATTTGCATAGTTTCCTGCCATATTTCTTCATATTC
>JBBPKN010001029.1:0-22819 GCA_038089275.1 Pulveroboletus cf. rosaemariae | reverse complement strand
TCAAATGGTAATGGACTGGAGGGAGCGAGTCGCGCTAGTGTGGCGGAAGTCCGAAAAAGGAAATATAAGGAGTGTAAGTACCCGTCTGTACATGCTGGTCGGCCTGATCTCCGACACGCCCTCGAAGCTGCGGCGCCCAATCTCCACGCGTCCCCCGGAGGTCCTCCTTCTATTGCACGTTCTTGCCGTCTCTCCCACTTGTTGCGCTTGGCTTCCACGGGTACTGGTCAAGGACAAGTTCAACGCGAAATCGTCATGGCGGCAGACAATGTAGGACTGATGGGATAGCTGGACATTATATGCGTAATTTCGTCCGTGCTTGAAAATCTCATCCTTTTTGCTACCTGGAACCACCCTACTTACTGATCCGTTCACAGTGAAGCGTCGTAGTGGGTCAACGCCTGCACCGTCTGATCACCCTTCTCGTTCGTCGTTTGAAGATGCTCGTCAATTTCCTATGGACAAATTAGAGGAAGGCACTTTGGACCATATGACGGTCATTGTCCTATACGGTCAGGAGATATGCGCAAGTCCGCTTCTGACGTCAACTACGAGTATATCAGTGACCATCTATCAAACATTGACGTGACGTGACCCAACCTGCGCAGTTTTGTTTGCATTATCGCAAATTCGAGCCAGTATTCCAGACGCACCGACATTTGGTGAGTGGCGACCACACTTTGGAGTAAGTATGTCACAAGTCCATATGCAGGCACACTCATCGGTAGGTGAGACATTACCTTCAACGTCTATAGAGAATAAGATACGGAGCCATTGGAGGCTATTTTATAAATATCTGCCTAGTCAGCATCTGTGTACATTCACTATTTAATTATGTTCGAGAAGTACGTCACCAGAATTTTCCTCCCTACTAAACTCCATCGTCAGGGTCAACCTAAAAGCCCCTCTACGAAGCGGCCGATCGAACGTAGTCAGATCAGCACAAACTTGGAAAGCAAAGAGTATGCTCCTTACTCTCCATCGTAGGGGTTCCTAGTCTCTGAAGCGTTTGATGGTCGTGTCTTCCTGGTTTGGACATCTTCTCGATATATATTCTGATGAAAATGTATGTGTTGACATCGCAGTTGACTATACATGCGCCAGTTTCAAACCCTAACTAGCTCCGCTGGACGTGATGACAACGACCCTATGGTAGAAGGTATACATTTAGTCCTACCGTGTATGTGTTTTCGGAAGACCGAAAGGAGATGGCCGAATTAGCGCATCGTCTGCGGTGTCATCGGTGGTTAACGGAACTCCAAGTATTCGCGTTGGAAAGACAAGCAAAACCGAAGGAAGATTAAAAATGGAAGTAAGGGGGTTGTTATCTCTGTAGAACGGACGTGGCGCCGCCCGCGAAGAGCTCATCGATTCAACCGCAAGGATGTGGGTCGTGGAAAGCTCTTCTCATGTCCTGGAATATCGACATGTAGACTCGCTGCTGGCATGACTCTGGGCGTTAGATTTCCAGAGGCGTCCTATAGGTGACGAGCCTCAGGCTAGTGATGTGTAGGATTGGGAGATCGGTTGGTCAACGTTTGATCACGTGACCATTACTTAGTCGCTCGCATGCACTGGTGCACGTGACTGCATCATATGCACTAGAACTCTCCCGCTGACCACGAGAGCTGCACAAATCGAGCATCACTGATGAACGTTTATGGTAGGAAACGTATCAGGTGCCGTCTTCTATTTGATCCTGGCACCCCGAACCGAACTAAGTCTATTATTATGTAGGTAGCAGTCCGGTCTTTGCGGAAACAAGCAGTCCGGTACTATCCGTTTGCTTCTCACGTGTTGTGTCGGTATTGTGCAGGAAGAACCTGGTAGAAGCTGCAGAAATGATAGCCTCCGCACCTTATGCGACGGTTCATGGTCTATTTTTGCCTTGTTTTCGTTACCCCCTAGGAATGTTGCATTTCTGAAAGAATTTTCTTCCTTCCATTTCATTTACTTCACATATGTCATTTTGTTTTGTGAAAGCTTATCAATAATACCTGATCACATGTGTAAGTGCCACATCACATGTATAATGTACCTAATATATGAGACTTATAGTATATAAATCTGATGTAAAGTAGTTAGAGTTCATCTTTAGAATTTCATTCTCTTGCTAGATCAAGTGTGCTCCTTTAAGTGTACTTCTGAGTGAGATTCTTGTCATAATTCTGAAGATCAATTTTTGAACTGGATACTTGTCTATTTTCTTCTCATTATCATTTCATGTCTTATATCAACCTTAACAATCTCAAGAGTATCCCTTATGCCCATCTTACCTCATTTTACCATAGCTGGACTCTAGACTTAAAGGAAGACCCATTTTCTCTACAAACAAAGATCAGACTAGCACCAAGCCCATGCTACACATATGATTGTCCACTATTATAAATTAGGATAACATTGCTGTTTTCCATAGTGCACTAGGGGGGTTCTGTGGTGCCCAAGCCATGGCATTTAAGAATAGATGATATACATGGTTCTCCAGTTAACTACTTCACCAGCAATGAGTAAAGGCCTTGCTTAGCCAGAAGGATTAGCAATAATTATCCTGCCAGCTTCTATCAGGGGCTTCTGTTACATCCCATGCCAATAGGTCAACTCTGCTATGTCTCCAATGCAACTCCAGTTGCTTCTACACTTTAAGCTGTGTGTTTTCTAGTTTCCTTTACCTCTGTCTTCTCCTACCTAATGATTGATTACAACTTTACCTATACTAACTCCATACCATTCCAATACAACTCCATTGTTTCTCCAACCTCACTTTCTGTTCCTATTTCTTTGTGCCATGCTTCTCCCTGTTGTCACTTAGTTTCAGTTTGACATTCTTCAATGTTGTCTCCTCTGACATCTCCATTCATATCCAGGATGCATTGGCACCTGCTTCACTTATGAGACAACTTCTTTCATACTTCCATTCCCTCCTCAGATAATCTGTTTCCCTGAGGTATAAGTACTGGAGTTCTGTATCTTGTACTTTAGTTTGAATATCAACCATAATACAATGTTACAATCCCCCTCCCAGACCCCTCCTGCCTCATGACTTGACATTGTACCCTACCCTAAAGTCCCTTAACCTACTCCACAACTTGACATCATGCCTTTTGTTGGGAAAAAGCTCTATAGCCAATCCCAGACCTCTGATAGTTTCCAACCCCTCTGTAAATTGGGGCACTCAGTACCTGCATAAGGGTGCACCACATAAGGTAAAGCCAAGCCCCATCTACTCTGGAGTTATCTGGAGTACCCTCAGAGTATGTCAAAATGTTTATAACAATAACACAATGTTATGATCCTTCTTAACCCCCTGCTTTATGACTTGACATTGTATCTTATACCAAGTCTTACAACTTATTTCATGACTTGATGTCATACCTCTTGGTGAAAAAGCTCTACAGCCTATCCTGGACCTCTGATAGCTTCTGACCCCTTCATAAATCAGGGCACCCAGTACTAGCATAAGGGCACACCACATAAGGTAAAGCCAAGCTCCATCCACTCCAGAGTTATCTGGAGTACCCCAGAGTATATTGCAACTTTATAACATATACTCTTAGATAGTTTCACCTTTTTGAGGTATAAGTACTGTAGTCCTATATCTTGTACCTTAGTATAAATATTGAGTTAAACACCCTCATCTTGTTGTTGTCCTTACTCTAGTAAAGCTACCCAGCTTATTCCTTGACCTTTCAAAGTACTCTGAAGAACCTTTGGGGCTGAGCAATATTCTTGAAGAAATCATAAGGCCCCACTTCCCTAATTAGGCTTGACTTTCATCATTTTGCCTAGTTCCCCCATGTTGAGTATTAAGAACACCCTCTCCTTCATGACCAATTCCTCTGTAAATTAGAATACCATGAAGTGCAAGGGCATATCACATGAGATAAAGCCAAGTTCTTTCTAACCAGCACAATTTATCTTGACCCTTTGCCAGAGATCTCTGAACCTTCTGGAAACCTCTGGAGTTCAAGCCCAGATTATGCTGGTATAACAAAAAGAGTATAAGCTTTTTACAGTTTATGCTGGTTTTAACAGTATATTCATACTCCCACTTGCACATCCACACTGCTATACTACATAAGGATTGACTTAGGCTGTATCTTGACCTCTGACTCCAACCTATCTGCATTATCTGCATGCATGGGGGTAATTCCTCAGAATCTCCAGAACTTCTGAGTATTCCTGGAATCTAGATCAATTCCTCATGCTAACCATCTGGTTATGATCACCCACAACTTTGTTATGACTTCATACTCTTCTGGGCACTCTGACCTCTTAAGTTGACCTATTCTCCTTATATTACCACTTCCAATCTTCTGAGCCTCTCCAAATCACTCCAACTTTCTAGAATGTCAGTCACTTGCCCCAGTTGCTTGAGATACATGCACCTAGGTTCAACTTCGGACTCCTGATCCTGGCATTTCCCTGTTTGCTACTCTGGGCTCTTCAGAGCAGTTGTGACTCTCTCCTATTATACAGCATCACCAGTTCTTACAAACCCCTGAATTGTCATATTCTGCACCTCTGACCCAATTCTGATCCAATTCTAATCTGGCTTATAATTGGTTCTCATACCCAGTAAGCTACTCTAAGCCCTTTGACTCTCCTCCAGTCAACTCTGGCTCTCTGTCACCATTCCAGTCTGTACCAGCTATGCACATATGCTTTTTGCCCCTCAGCAGTATTTGCTCCCTTGGCCCTCTGCTTCTGCTCCACCCTATTTCATTTTCAGTTTTATCTCTGTTCCAGTTAAGTACTACCTTAGTTCCATTTCATTATCTCTGGACTGTTCCAGTATACCTCCATTACCATTCCCACTCTCAGTTACTGTTGCCATTATTGTTACTATTTCTGTTCTGTTACTGTTTCTTGCTTCTCCTCATGTCATCCTGTTATCCTTCAGTTTCTGTCTAATATGATTGGACATTGTCTTCCCTGACATCTCCATTTGTTTCTTAGATATTTAAACATCTGCTTTGCTTCTGACTTTGCACCTGTCTTACTTTGCTACACTCCTAGATAGTTCTGCCTCTTTGAGGTATAAGTACTGTAGTTTTGTATCTTGTACCTTAGTATGAATATTGACAGAAACATCCTCTTGTCATTGTCCTCACTCTGATTGAGCCCTCAGGCTTACTCCAACTCTCCAGGTTACTCTGGAGTTTTCAGCATTAAAGTTATTATGGCTTAATGTTGACTTGGAATGAGTGACAGCTTTACTGTTGTTACTACCCCTATTCAACCTGAGTCCCTGACTCACTCTGACCCTCCAGCCCTGCTGGAGATTATGACCAGCCTATTGGCTACCTTCTATAAGTCTTGATGACTCTGCTCCTTAAAACTGGACTTGACACTCTTTGTCTTGTCTGTCTCTCTTGTTAAGCCCTGAGCAAGCTCTTCTCTGCTATCTCCAGCCTGCTGCAAATCAGGACACCAGGCTATGCAAGGGCACACCACATAAGGTGAAGTCAAGCCCTGTTTGATAAAGAACCTGCTACTTGACTACTTGACCATTTTTGAAAATCTCCAGAAATCTCCAGAGACCTCTGGAGCTTACATCCTCTTCTGGTAAACTCCAATCTAGTAGTAGTAGTAGTAGCAGTATTTGGGTTTTGATAATCTGTTACCTTAGTACAAATATTGACATAAACACCCTCTTGTTATTGTCCTCACTTTGCTTGAGCTCTTGGGCTCACTTTGACTCTCCAGGTTACTCCAGAGAATCTCTGGAACCAAGCAATATCCTTGAAGAAGTCATAAGGTCCCACCCCCATGACTAGGCTTGACTCTTCTCATCCTGCCTGTCTCTTTTGTTGAGCACTGAGATAGTCCTCTTCCCCACCTCTGACATCTATGTAAATCAGAACACTGGAAAGTGCAAGAATGCACCACATAAGATGAAGCCAAGTCCTATCTAATCAATCAACCCTTCTCAAATCCCTCTGGAAGTCTCTGAACATCCCCAGAGTTTTTGGAGTATGACCTTTCCTCAGGTTTATGCATCACTAAGGCACTGGAACATGATCTTTGCCCCCTAGTAACAAGAGCTACATTCAGGAAGGAGATTGGTATACATATTAGCAGTATATTTGTACTCAGAATAAGTTTTAACATGAATGCAGTTTAGATTATGGTTGCCTATCCATGAGTGCCACTCCCTCCTGTTTTCTCCATTCCTTTCTGGCAGCTGACCCTGACTCTCTAACACTTCATTGTCATCTGGTAATTCTTGATGGAAAACCACTCCATGTCACTCTGAATCATTTCTGACCACTTTTTTATGCCTAGACCTTGCCATTGCAGTCTAGGCATCTCCCTAGCTGTTCTATGGCCTCTTTTTTGACAAGTCACTCAAGGATTCTCAAGTCTATTCTCTACTCCTAGATGACTCATTTTTGACCATTGGTCCTAGCCTTTCAAGACCTTGTTTCCTAAGCATGACAAGTCTACTAAATCTAAGTCCCTTGCCTCTCTAATCTCTGACACTGCACCTCTGTGCACTTCTAATCATTATGATCTCCATTGGGTTCCTAGCTTTGCTTAGGATTTGGAAGCCCAACACTCTAACCTTCTTCTGCCTAATTCTGCTTTTTTCTGAAGCCTCTCCTTTTCCTTTATTTTTGCCTCTTATGCTCAAGCTATCAGACCTTCACATACCCTACAAAGACTGTTGGATTTACTCTGACAATGCTTAGCATTACCCTTCACTGGATGGTTTGTGTTCACTGATTTTAGAACACCACTAACTTATCCACTGTGGTCCATTGATCCCAGATATTGAGTAGTACCTCATCTGTTCACTGGATAACACATGCCAGCACCTCATGCATTCCCTGTAGCTCTGTACCACTCTGGTCTCAGCTAACTTTGACCCCAAACCAAAGCTTTTTCATCATTATCTGATAATTATGACTCTGTTATTTAAGTGCATGGTAATCTCTGCATTGCTCTGCCCTCTGTAGCAGGCCAGTTTCACCTGTTGATACACCTACCAGGAAGACACCACTGTCTGCCTCCAATCTTTCCCAAACTTATAGCATTTGACCCTTTGTTCTTCTTTATCCCCTAGTCTACTCACCACCTGTTTTCTTTATCCTTATAGCTCTTGAGGTATACTCATCTTTCTGACCAACAAGGCTTCAGAAGCACCACCTTTCTTTCTCTGCATTCCAATGTGCACACCATGTTTCATTTTACACACCAAAAGTTTTCTTGCCCTTTCTAAGCATTTCCATTTCTTTCCAATTTCCTGAAAAGCTCACCATTTCATCACAACTGCACTGTGATTACCCTTCCTTACCCTACTTGTAGTTGATTGAGATTTGTTTCAGTTCCCTTATTGTTCCCTGTTGATACCTGCTTAGATTTCATTTTTGCCTTTGGTACTTTCTGTTCTGGTTCTAGGATACCTTTTCATTTCCCAAAATCTCTTCTGAACTCTTTTGTTTCTCTACCTGGCTCTCTGGCTTTCCTGTTCTTCTGCCCTTGTTTCTGGGTGCCTTTATTCCAGCTCCTCTCTATGATATTCTCTGTTCTCTTGTTATATTCTGTATCTTTGACCCAATTCCAACCCCATCCTAACTCAGCTTATGACTTGTCCTTGTACCCAGTAAGCTACTCTAGCCCTCTGACTCTCCTCCAGGCAATTCCAGCCCTCCATCACCATTCCAGTCTGCCCTAGCTTTGCATATATGTTTCCTACCCCTTCATTAATATATGCTTTCCTGGCCCTTCACTCCTGCTCTGCCCTATTCCATTTTCAGTTCTATTTCAGTTCCAGTTAAGTACTACCTTAGTTCAAGTTCATTATCTCCAGACCATTCCAGTATACTTCCATTACCATTCCCACTCTCAGTTACTATTACCAGTATTGTTACTATTCTTGTTCTGTTCCTGTTCCTTGTTTTCCCTTGTTTCATCCTGTTACCCTTCAGTTTCAGTCTGACATGATTGAACATTGTCTTCCCTGACATCTTCATTTGTTTCTTAGATATTTAGACATCTGCTTTACTTCTGAGTTTGCATCTGTCTGTTAAAACTTATCCCTTTCTGAATGAAACCCTTGATGCTGAAGGAAAGTTATAACTCCAGAGGGCTCCAAAGGAATCTAGGAAGGGTTTCAATGATCAAATAGGACTTGGCTTCACTTTATGTGGTGTGCCCTTGCACTTTCCAGTGTTCTGATTTAAATAGATGTTAGAGGTGGGTAAGAAGGCTATCTCTATGCTCAACAGAAGGGACAGGCAGGATGAGGAGAGTTGAGCCTAGTCATGGGGGTGGGACCTTGCAACTCCCTCAAGGATATTGTTACATTTTTCTCTTTTCTTCTTCTTTTCCTCTTTTTCCTCATACTAGTTTCTGCTCTTCTCATACCATGGGTGCTTTCTTGTTTCCATTTACTCATAAATCTCACTCTTCTTGCATTCTAGCCTAGCCTAGACTGCTCTCTTGTTTCACCCTCTGCCTGAGCCTTCTATCAGCTGACTCATAATCATTCCATCTGTTTCCATCTGTTTCTACACAGATATCTTACTCATTATTCATCAGCATGATTACTCAGTGTATCTCTGCTTCAACCTTATTAGTTGTACTATAAAGTAGTGCACTTCCTGCCTTCTCTTTCCTTACACTACTTCTACCTTGTGATTACCTCACAGTCCTCATATTTCCACTTGTTCTTGTACCTACATACTTGGAATCCACTGTTTGTGTCCTGGCACTTAACCAGAAGATCATTAGCATCTGATCTCAGCACACCCCTGGGAATATAGCTGGTACCACTTGGGCACAACCCTTTATTTGTTGCCCTCACTCATTTTGAAGCTTACCTTTGGTTTGCTTCACCCACAGCAAGGTCTATGCCTGTCCCTATCCAGGCCAAGCATAACAAAAGAAGTAGTGTATTCTACTTGCAGCTATCATTGCTATAGTCCACTCCCATCATTCCACCCAAACAATCCTCACTGTTTAATTCCCTCTGGAGTGAGCCTCATGCCTTTTTCTCAGATTTCCTTGAGTTCATTTTGGAGCCTGAGAACCCCTCTTCTCCAGATTGCCCTTCCATATCAGAAGACACACTTGCAGACATCCTTGTCCCCTCACAAGAAGAAATATGAGAAGACCATGACTTTGCTCATAAACTCTCTTCTTCTTTGCAGATTCCTTGAGCCCAGACACCACCATCCCCTACTCCTGTATGACACTGACCCACATTGGACACATGGTCTACTGGTAGGGTACACTGAGTGCACTAACAGGGGAATGCTGCCAGATGGGTAGTTCAATTTCTGCAGAATGTGAATTGTTCCTTTAAGACTCTGATTAAAAACCATCCAACCCTTGGCAGTGCACTGTGCCTTGGGACAGGACTCCCCTGGTATTAGACATTCCAGTGCCACTCTGGAATTACCTTAGTATTAATTAGTCTCTTCTGCTGGGATGCTGCTCCCTGGCAAGGTTCCTATGGGTGGGCATAGGGTAAAAGGCAAGGCCTGGTGGGCCCAAAAGCCAAGAGGCTTAGAGTAATGGGAAACCTAGCCATGAGGCAGGTGAGCTGTGGTCATGTGATGAAACTTCCATTAATTTGGTTGAGTCATCATGTGGATCTGACAGAACAGACACCCAGGTCAGTCATCAGTACCAAAGTAACTAGAGCTCTTCTCTTCTTGTATATGAGCCATCTTCTGGTTGGTCCCTATGATCCAATCCTCCTGCTCTCATGAGTGATAGTCCAGGGACAGGGGTAGTAAAACAGTGCATTTGGCTTAAGGTGTAAACAAGGTTAGGATTAGGGATACTGGGAGGAATGTGTCACCCAGCAGCCAATGGTCCTGGTTTTGCTCCCTTCCCTGACCTTCCCAAACCACCATCATATCTGGCTCATCCTCATCCACCACCAAGCTGATGGAACTTCATCTTGGTGTTCCTGAGCACTTTGATGGCAATCAATCCAAGGCTGAGAACTGGCTGGACACAGTCCAGTTCTACCTCTTCATTAACAGCACAGTCTATGACACTAATAAAAAGAAGATTACCTTTGCCCTTTTGTTTATGACCAAGAGGCCAGCACAGTTGTGGGCTGTAACATGTCAGAAGAAATGCATCTCTGGCATGACTGTTACCATGGGGAAGTTTGCAAACTTCACCTCCACATTCCTGAATGTTTTCCAACAGCAGGATACAATCAATGCCACCATCCATTGGTTGGCAAACACATAGATGAAGCAGGGAAAGAAAGATGAATGGATACCTTTCCTTGCTGAATATACTGCTGAGTTCCAGAATCATGTCATCACTGCTAAAATCACTAACAACAATGTACTTATTGGGTACTATGAAACAGGACTTGCATCCTATCTCTCCTGTTACATTCATAACCTGGATATGATCCCCTCTACTATCACTGAGTGGTACATCAAGGCTGCTTACTTTCAAGGTACTATGGAGCATGCCCACTTGATAGAACAATGGTGAAAGAATCCTTGCATGTTTGCCTGGACTCCCATGCCCCCCTCTACTATGTCCAAACTGGAGAAAAATCCAAACACAATGGATGTTGATGTCATAAAGAAGGGCCACCTTATCAAAGCAGAAAGGGCCTTTTGCATTAAGTGAGACACAGGTCTTGTGTGTCAAACTACTGATAACTTCTGAGGCCTAAAGGCACTCTAATACTACTGAAGGCTGCAAGATAAAGGCCTTGAACTAGAGCCAACAGAACTAGGCAAAGAATATAGAGAAAGAGGCAAGAGGCTTGAACTTGTGAAAGCAGAGAGCTTGAGTGTGCAAGACTGGGATTAACTAGGCTTGCACCTCTCCTATATATATGCTACAGAAGTGCACACAGACCATATACAATGGACTGGCCCTAAACTATAGTACAGTAAGCCATTCAATAGCAAAACCAGAGCAGGGACCTGAAAATACATGAGGTGAACATGAGGCAGTCTAGACCAGCCTAGACTTGTGACAAAGTGAAGAGGTGAAAATGTGAAAAGATCACATGATGTGACAATGTGAAGAGTTACAAGGATTAAGTAAAAATGAAGAAAATGTAATAAAAATTATAACATTAAGAATAGACTCTGCTTCCAATGCCAGAAACCTGGTCATATCAACACTGCCTGCCTCAATTTCCCTGCTTCTTCCTCCTTCACCACTACCACCACCAAGGAAACCCCTCACATCAAGACAGCCTCTGCTGAAGAACTGATAATGAAGATAGAGGAGGTTAGTGATAATGAATCCAATGATGGGGTGGCAAGAGTAATGGTGAAGAAAGAGTGAAAGAAGAAGACAGAAAAGCAGGGTTTTTAAAATAGAGTACCTCCTCTACACAAGGTACTCCCTCCTTCTCTTGTGCACCTGTACTTGTATCCACTTCAAAGAAATCCATGAAAATTGCAATTCAAGTCTCCTCCCTCTCTTGTGCCAAGAAAGTTGTAGCCACTCATGCTCTTGTCAATAGCAGAGCACAGATTAACTGCATAGACTGGGACTTCATCAAAAAGAACCAGTTTCCCACAAAGAAACTCAATGAATCAATTGTTATTCAGAATATCAACCACTCTAAGAACAAAAAAGGCAAGATTACCTAAACTTGCAACCTTCTTCTCCACCTTGAACAGTCAATTCTCCCAGTTTCCTGCTATGTCATTGCATGTGGGAAGGAGAACATCATCCTTGGACATCCATGGCTTTGAGCCACAAACCCCACCATCAACTGGATGGCAAACACACTCACCATTCCAGACCCTCCTTTGGATGTCACTATCTACCATGTCAACTCTGTCCATAAACCTTGGTTTGATGGACTCCTTGAAGACATCATTATCCCTCATGATGAACTCTTGGTCCACTACTTGGACTATATCACTCCTGAGCAGTCAATTAATGACTCACTCTATGACCACCACTCTAGTAGGATCTTAGATTGCTGCTCCTCTTATTTCCCAGAAATCACTGTTGCTTAGCTTACTACATTCACTGAGCTTGCCATTGAGGCCGAAAAGGCCAAACCCAAGATGACTCTTCCCCCCAAATACTCCCAATTCTCATCATTATTCTCCAATACTCCAAAAACCCTCAACCACCTTCTGCCCTCTTGCTCTTATAATCATGAGATCAATCTGAAGGACATGTTTGTCCCTAAGATAGATAAGGTTTACCCCTTATCCTTCCTGGAGTAACAGGCCATGGAAGCATTTCTCAAAGAGAATCTTCAAGCTGGGAAGATCCATCCTTCCAAATTCTCTCAAGCTTCATTCTTCTTCTTTGTCAAAAAGAAGGATGGCAAACTCCACCCATGCCAAGATTATAGGTATCTTAATAAACATACCATTTGTGATGCCTATCCCCTTCCCCTCATCTCTGACCTCATTGATAAGCTCTGAGATGCTCAACTTTTCACTAAGTTTGACATCTGTTGGGGCTATAACAATGTCCATATCCAAGATGGACATCAATGGAAAGCTGCCTTTATTACTCATAAGGGGCTCTTCAAACCCATGGTAATGTTCTTTGGTTTGAACAACTCACCTGCTACTTTCCAGCAATTCATGAATGACTCATTTTGAGATATGATCACTGAAGAATGGCTCATCATCTATATGGATGACCTTCTCATCTCCTCTCCTGATGCTAACACCCATCAGGAACACACCTCCTATGTCCTCCAATGAATGACAGAACTCAATCTTTACCTCAAACTGGAGAAATGCACCTTTGCCATTTCCCAGATTGAATACCTTGGGATAATTGTTCATCCTGGTGAACTTGCCATGGACTCTGTTAAACTCACTGGTATTTCCCGGTGGCCCACTCCTTCCAAAGTCAAGAACATCCATTTCTTCCTTGGCTTTACTAACTTCTACAGGTAATTTATTCCTAACTACTCCACTATTGCCCATTCTTTTCTCAACCTTACCAAGAAGGCCATGGCCTGGTCTTGGTCTTCCACTGCCCAGAAAGCCTTTGACTCCCTCAAGGCTATCTTCTTATTGCAACCAGTATTACAAATGCTGGATCTTACTTGCTCTTTTGTCATTGCCACCAATGCTTCTGCTTATGCATCTGAAGGCATTCTTCTTCAAACTAATGAGAATGGGGATTGGCACCCCTGTTCTTATCTTTCCCAGACATTCTCCACTGCTGAGCAGAACTATGATATTTATGATTGCAAACTCCTTGCAGTTATTCATGCTTTAAAAGCCTGGAGGCAGTACCTCCTCAGCTCCTCTACCCCCATTCAGATCTTTACTGATCATAAGAACCTGACCTATTTCAAATCCCCACAGAAGCTCAACCAATGACAAGCTCACTGGCTACTTGACATTGCTGACTTCAACCTGCAACTCTCTCACATTGCTGGTACCTTCCTTGCCAGGCTGGATGCCCTTTCTTACCACCCTGACCTTTGTCCTGACACTTCCCAGGACAATCAGGAAGTTACTCTTCTTTTCCCTGAACTATTTGTCAACCTCATTGATGCTAACCTATCTGCTCATATTAAGGAGCATTAACAAGGTGACCCTCTTTGCCTCTCCATCCTGCAAAAACAGGATGCTTCTGTGGATGAAAATTTTCTCCACTTCTGCACCTTTGACTGGAAGAAAATTGATGGATTGCTTACCTACTGCAATCACATCTTCATCCCTTTCTCCATTAACCTCTGTTGTGCAATTCTTCAATGATGTCATGACCACTCCTCTGCCAGCCACCCTGGTTACCTGAAAACCTGCCAACTTGTCTCTACTAAGTTCTGGTGGCCCATCCTTGCTGCTTTTGTCTGCAACTATGTTGCTGGTTGTCCCATTTGCCAATAGAACAAGGTGAACACTCACTCATCTACCCCTGCCCTCTCTCCCATCTGCTCCACTGCCACCCATCCCTTCCAACAGATCTCCTGTGATCTGATCACTGATCACCCTACTTTCTCTGACTTCAATGCCTTGCTGGTTGTGGTCAACCACAGACTTATGAAGGGGGTAATTCTTTGCCCCACTAAGAAATCCATCACTGCTAAAGGTATTGCCACCCTCTTTTTCCAAAAAGTATACCTCTGCTACAGTCTTTATAATAAGATCATCTCTGATCAAGGCCCTCAGTTTGTGTCTGCCTTTACTAAGGAGCTTGGGAAACTCCTTGAGTACAATATCTCCCTATCTACTGCATACCATCCTCAATCTAATGGTGAAACTGAATGAGTTAACCAGGAGATTAAGATGTACATCTGCATCTATTGTGGTTCCAACCCCACCAGATGGGCTGATTCTATCACCCATGCCAAATTTGTTCACAACCACCACCCTTACTCCATTACAGGGCAATCTCCATTCTATCTCATAATGGGATATGAACCCTGTGCCCTTTCCTCTATCATTGATGAATCACTAATGCCTGCTGTTGCTGACTACACCAAGGCACTCCTTGCAGCTTGCAATGAAGCCCTTGTTGCCCATGATCTAGCCCATCAAACCATGGCTTCCTGCATCTGCTCCACCTTCTTCCCATTCATTAAAGGAGATAAGATGTGGTTAGAAGCCCACAATTTGAAATGGGCTATCATTTATCCAAAACTCTCCCCCAAACAGGAAGGACCCTTCACTATCATGGAAGTTCTTTCTCCAATCATCTACTATCTTCACCTTCCATCCACATGGAAGATCCACCCAGTATTCCATGCATTGCTGTTATCATCCTATTATGAAAATGATGTTCATGGAAAGAACTTTCCCACTCCACCCCCAGACCTTATCAAAGGTAAGGAGGAATATGAATTAGAGTGGATATTAAAACATCAAGGTCCTCTGGGTAACTGTCAGTTCCTGATCCAATGGAAAGGGTACTCAGCAGAAAACAACTCCTGGGAACCAGAACAGAACTTGAAACATTCCCAGTCTGCTCTGGATGAGTATAAACTCCTCCACCCTTGCCACTTCCCCTTATCTGCTTCTCTTCCTCACCCCATTAAGAAAACCACTCACCACTTTAAGTAATTACAATGGCTTTCACCATAGACCAAGGCTTCCATTCTTGCAACACTCCTCTCAATACTCCACCAGTGTCCTTGTTTCAGCTTTCCACCATGGAAGCTCCTGTTGAGCCCTCGCTTATTTCTTCTCTATCTTTTCTAACAGATACTTATTTTTCTTCTCCTTTTTCTACACTCACTTCTGAGCTCCCTTCAGAGGATTTCATAGCCTCACCCCCTGCTATCTCCATTGGCCCAGCCATTATCACTCCCATCCCCATTCCTCCTTCTGCTATTGATATCAGATCTGCTAGGATTCTCAGCATTGATCTTCCACTTTCAGCCCATGCCCTTTGTCAAGGTACCCCCTTACCTGACTATGCACACTGGGTCATGACCTTCATCATGGACTCATATCTTGCTGTCCCCATTGGCTCCCACCTAGACATGTTCTTACCTCTTTGGCTTATTTACCAGATTTAAATGCAGCTCCTCCATTTTTCTCTCTTGGCCTCTGCCCTCACCTACATCTCTCACACCCAGCTTTCCCTTGTGCAAGCTCTCATTACCTCTATCCACCACAAGCTCCTCTCCAATATCAAGGCTCTTGCCTATTAGCTAGAAATGGGTGAATTTCTTACTAATCTTGACAGATATATGTGTGAGCTGGCCACTGCCCAGGGTTATACCCCTACCACTCCATCTGCCTCTTCTTCTTCTCTTGAAAATGATGAGCTTGCAGCCCTTGAACATGCTGAAGCCTGGTGGACTGGCCTTCATGGAGATGATTATCTCCCTTCTTCTCACCCTCACTTTTGTAAGGCCTACTTTCACTGTCAATGCCTGGGCCACATCCATATCAACTGCCCATTCTACCAATGCCCCTACTGTCTCTGCTGGCACCCTGGACATACACAGGCTTACTGCCCTGCTTAATGCCATGTCATTGATCCCCTTATTTTCTCCTCTGCCTCTTTCTCTTCCTGCAGCTCCTTTTGCACCTCTTTCCACAGTTCATCCTGCTCCTCTTGCCACTCCCATGGCTCCTGCTGCTCCCAGGGCTCCTATCATCACCCTCCTGCAGCTCTATCACCCCCTCTGCCTTTTTATCACACTGACAATGACTTTCATGACAATATTATTGATGAGGTTGGCTGGGCCAATATCACTGGCTCCCCTGGGCCTTCCTATGATGCCTTTTGAGGTGTCACAAGTCTTCCACCCCTAGCAGGGGGGTAATGTTACATTTTCCTCTTTTCTTCTTTTTTTCCTCTTTTTCCTTATCCTAGTTTCTACTCTTCTCATACCATGGGTGCTTTCTTGTTTCCATTCACTCATAGATCTTGCTCTTCTCATGTTCTAGCCTAGTCTAGACTGCTCTCTTGTTTCACCCTCTGCCCAGGCCTTCTATCAGCTGACTTATAATCATTCCATCTGTTTTCATCTGTTTCTACACAGATATCTTACTCATTATTCATCAGCATAATTACTCAGTGTATCTCTGCTTCAACCTTATTAGTTATACTATAAAGTAGTGCACTTCCTGCCTTCTCTTTCCTCACACTACTTCTACCTTGTGATCACCTCACAGTCCTCGCATTTTCACTTGTTCTTGTACCTGTTAAAACTTTCCATCCCACTAAAAAGAGACTGTTAAAACCTATACCAAAACAAGTATACTTTTAACCAGTTCCTCTTTTTTAAATGAAACCCTTGATGCTAGAAGAAGATCAGAACTCTGGGGTGCTCCAGAGAGTTCCAGGGAAATCTGGGAAGGGTTTCAATGGTTGAATGGGACTCAGCTTCACCTTATGTGGTGCACCCTTGCACTTCTCCATTGTCCCAATTTACATAGATGTCAGGGTAGATAATAAGGCTGTCTCTATGCTCAACAGAAAAGACAGGCAGGACAAGGAGAGTCAAGCCTAGTCATGGGGGTGAGGCCTTATGACTCCTTCAAGGATATCACGTAGCCTTGGAGATACTCTGGAGTAACCTGGAGGGTCAGAGTGAGCCCAAGGCTCAAGCAGAGTGAGGACAACAACAAGAGGATTTTCTGGTGTTTTTGTCAATATTCATACTAAGGTAACAGATTATCAAAACCCAAATACTGCTACTACTACTGCTACTAGGTTGGAGTTCATTAGAAGGAGATATGAGCTCTGGAGGTCTCCAGAGATTTCTGGAGATTTCCGAAAATAATCAAGTAGTTAAGTAGTAGATTCTTCATCAAACAGGACTCAGCTTTAGTGCCCTGGCATAGCCTTAGTATCCTGATTGCAGCAGGCTGGAGATGGCAGAGGAGAGCTTGCTCAGAGCTCAACAAGAGAGATGGACAAGATAAAGAGTGTCAAGTCCAGTCTTAAGGAGCAGAGTCATCAAGACTTATAGAAGGTAGCCAATAGGCTAATCATAATCTCCAGCAGGGCCAGAGGGTTGGAGTGAGTCAGAGGACTCAGGTCAGATAGGGGTAGTAACAACAGTAAAGTTGTCACTTATCCCAAGTCAACATTAAGCCATAATAACTTTAATGCTGAAAACTCCGGAGTAACCTGGAGAGTTGGAGTAAGCCCAAAGGCTTGATCAGAGTGAGGACAACAACAAGAGGGTGTTTCTGTCAATATTTGTACTGAGGTACAAGATACAGAACTATAGTACTTATACCTCAGAGAGGCAGAGCTATCTAGAAGTGTAACAAAATGAGACAGGTGCAAACTCAGAAGTGAAGCAGATGTCTAGATATCTAGGAAACAAATGGAGATGTCAGGGAGACAATGTCCAATCATGTCAGACTGAAACTAAAGGGTAACAGGATGAAACAGGGAAAAGCAAGGAACAGGAACAGAATAGGAATAGCAACAATGATGGTAATGGTAACTGACCAGGAATGGTAACAGAGTTATATCAGGATGGTCTGGAGATAATGAAGGGGAACTAGGGTAGTACTTAACTGGAGCAGAGATAGACTGGAAGCGGAATGAGTGGAGTGGAAGCAGAAATCTGGGGAAGTGTATAATGCTGAGGGGTGGGAAGTGTACATGCATAGCTGGGAAAGACTGAAATGGTAATGGAGTGCCAGAGTTGACTGGAGGGGAGTCAGAGGGCTGGAGCAGCTTACTAGGTGTGAAGACCAATTGTAAGCCAGGTTGGAATGGGTTTGGAATTCAGGTCAGAGGTCTGGGATATGACAGTATCTATGTACTTGGAATCCACTGTTTGTGTCCTGGCACTTAACCAGAGGATCATCAGCATCTGATCTTGGCACATCCCTGGGAGTATAGCTGGTACCACTTGGGCACAACCCTTTATTTATTGCCCTCACTTATCTTGAAGCTTACCTTTGGTTTGCTTCACCCACAACAAGGTCTATGCCTGTTCCTACCTGGGCCAAGTGTAACAGATATTGATTGGCCCCAGAGGTTCTCTGAAGTAACCCAGAGGGTCAGAGTAAACCCAAAGGCTTGATCAGAGTAAGGACAAATACAAGGGAGTGTTTATGTTAATATTCATACTGAGATTGTCACATCCTGTGCCAATGGGTTAACTCTGCTATGTCTCTGATGTAACTCTGGTTGCTTCTATACTTTAAGCTGTGTGTTTCCTAGTTCCCTTTACCTCTGTCTTCTCCTATCTAATGATTAATTACAACTTTACCTATACTAACTCTGTACCATTCTGATACAACTCTATTGTTCCTCCAACCTTACTTTCTGTTCCTGTTCCTTTGTGCCATGCTTCTCCCTGTCATCACTTAGTTTCAGTTTGACATAATCAATATTGTCTCCTCTGACATCTCCATTTGTATCCAGAATGCATTGGCACCTGCTTTGCTTAAGAGACAACTCCATTCATATCTCCATTCCCTCCTTAGATAATCTGTCTCCCTGAGGTATAAGTACTGGAGTTTGGTATCTTGTACTTCAGTTTGAATATCAACCATAATACGACATTATGATCCTCCTCCCCCAGACCCCTTCTGCCTCATGACTTGACATTGTACCCTACTCTAAAGTTCCTCAACTTATTCCACAGCTTAACATTGTGCCTCTTGTTGGGAAAAAGCCCTATGGCCAATCCCAAACCTCTGATAGTTTCTGACCCCTTCATAAATCAGGGCACTCAGTACTAGCATAAGGGTGCACCACATAAGGTGAAATCAAGCCCCATCCACTCTGGAGTTATCCAGAGTACCCCCAGAGTATGTTGAAACATTTATAACAGATATGCTCTGTGCCAATTGCCCCCTCCAACTACCCTTACCACTCATGCAGTGACTGATCTCTACCTATGTTAACTGCACCCATCTCCAATTATCTCCAATCACCTTCATCCCTCTTCCAAGTAGCTTATCTCTCTTTTCTCACTGCAGCATATGAATGATGTGCAATTCAATCAGCATACATAATTGCTTGTGAAATACAGGAGGCAAGACCAGTGAGCAACCCTCAGCAAAACATCCACTTCTCTGGGTCCTCTCCAACCATCACTCTGCCATTCTCCCACTTTGCCTCAGCCTTGAGGTCAACAGGAATGACCCTTGGTCCCCCTGCCACAATATATCCATCCTGACAACCCTTCACCAGCTTGATCTGGACTAGGTCATGAAGAAGCTTGTTCTGCTCCTTCATCTCTTGGCAAAGGTGACAACTGACCTCTCAAATGGCATCAGCAACCAGGTGGTCCTCCATAGGCTCTGACCCACCTCCTCTGACCACTGAACCTCTGGGTTGTGCCTGCTCTGCCCCTCCAGCTACTTTTCCCATGCCTCTGGTCCCAGACTCCTGTTTCTCTGATAATTACATAGCATTTCTCCAATTTAGAACCATATGGCTGACTATTCTCCTTCTTGTATGCTCCAGATGTTTAGCCTGCATTAGGCCCACCCCATCATGGGGACAAGAAGCTAGTTGCTTGTCAGACCAGTATTGGAGCTTGCTGAATAAGGACATCAGAAATGGAATATGTTTTTAACATTTCTGCCTTTACCTGCTTTATTAGAATCTGACCTAACTCCAATTTAGCTCTGATCTCTAGCTGCATAATGAACTGTCTTGCTGGCAATCAGCATGTTTTAGTTCCCTTTGAAGATAAAAAATCTTCCTCAACTCCATTCTTCTCCACCATAGATTCAATCTTTCCAACATTTGTTTTGGATATTTTGTTTGACTATCAGGCTCTAGTCTAATTTCTGATCTTCTCTCTGGTAGTCTTTCTGAAGCCCCATGGCCCTTCACTTCTACCCCCCTTCATTCCTTTTCAGTTTCTCTGACCTTATTTCAGAAGTGACCACTTTGACATTGGTCTCCAATCTTTTTCCTCTAGAGAATTCAGTTAATTCTTCTATTCTCTTCTTGGTTGTTCTTTTGTTCTTCATATCACCCCATGACCACCCAAGGCACCACTTGCCTGGTTATAAGATTTCATCTTGACAGATTATTGTAATTTGTAAAAACCTTTCTGAAATTACTTTGCATTTGCTCCAAACTTGTTCACTCAAGGCTTATGAGGCCTTCACTTGAGTAGTCTTTGATGCCCCTTTTTGTATCCTAATTCCTGGCCTCTGAGCCAGTTTCAAAACCCAACCTCTATTATGAAGACAAACTAGAGTAACTACTACCCTACTCTAGTACCATTATATCCTTATTTTCTTCTCTTCCCACTTCCTCCTGGACCTCTGTCTTGAGTTCTGCCACCTCCCCCACCACCTCTTCCTCTTCACTGTCCTCTGGCCCACTTTTCACATCTTCTCCACTTATCCTTCATGTAGAATTGAGGATGTTGACTAGTCACACTAGCAGCCAGTTCTCCCTTCTTATCTCCCATACCATCCTGTCCCCCACCTTCCATATGGTTGCTGCCAGCAGGCAATAGCCCTCTGCCACCTGCTTGGCACCATCCTCTGCTCCTTCTGAGCATGCCCTCTTTTCAGGCCACTCCTCCTCTGCATTCCTTCATTGCCACTTCCACACCAGCTTCTCCTCCCCTGGGTACTCACACCTTGCCTTGGCCTCTTGGCAGGCCAAGCATGATATAAACTTCCCCATACCCATCTTATACTCCATCCCCCTATCCTCACATCTCCAGCATTCCAGTGCCTCCTCCACCCTTTGCTTTCCCTTGTCATTGCTGGGCCTAGCTTGGACCTGCACTCATGCTGTCTAATAGTCTTCAGTTGTCCTGCTCTCAGATAATGACCATAGTACTCACCTTTTCTTGGGCAGCCACCTCTGCCACCCACTGGGCCCTCTTGACCTTCTTAGCCTGCCTTCAGGCAGCCTCCTCCACTGCCTTCTGGGCCTTTTCCACCCTCCTTTACTCTTCTTCTCTCCTTGCCTTCATGCATCTCTTGTGCTCAGCATATTTGGCATCACTCAACACCTTGTCATTATTGGCACATTCTGCAATGGATTCTTTGGCCCATGTTGCAATGTTGTTGAATGCAGCCATGTTATGTAATAAAGAAAGGATGAGTTACTGTGAAGTCTCCATTTTTATTTATGAGCAAGCCAAGAAACTCCACTCTTCCACCCCATTGTTACTAAACAAGGTCACATGCTTATCACCTCCACAATCCTCCACTCTACCTCCCCAATGTTACTAAATGTGCAATTACATGCCCATTACCACACTATCTCAGATCATGTATTCATACTCTCCATATCCCAGGCCAATGGCCTTCAAGGGTTCAGGCCTAAGGGGAAGATACTATCATATCCCATATCTTCAACCCAATTCTGACCCCATCCCAACCTGGCTTACAACTGGTCCTTATACCTAGTAAACTACTCTAGCCCTTTGACTCTTCTCTAGGTAACTCCAGCCCTCCATCACCATTTCAGTTCACCCCAGCTTTGCATGTATGCTTCCTGCCCCTCCATCAGTATATGCTCCCCTGGCCCTTCACTCCTGCTCTACCCTATTCCATTTTCAGTTCTATTTCAGTTCCAGTTAAGTACTACCTTAGTTCAAGTTCATTGTCTTTGGATTATTCCAGTATACTTCCATTACCATTTCCACTTTCAGTTACTATTACTGTTGCACTAGGCCCAGATAGGGACAGGCATTGTTACAAAGTGACACTCCAGCACTAGAACCAGTCATGTGACATCACATGATTATGCACAAGACACCCCATTTTAAGCTTAACCCTAGTCTGTGGTCTGTTTCCTTTAAGAGTATTTATTATTCCTTTCCCTCAGCAGTGGTCATGTGACCATAAGTCACCTGACATGGATCTTCCCAGGATCTTCCCTGGAACTGCCCTCCATCTAATTTCCATGGATCTCATCTGATCTAGATTTGGATCTGGATCTGGACCCTAGATGTATCTGTGGCAGATCTATAGATTGGATCTCATCTGTGGCAGAGATCTCCGTCCTCATGGTGCAAGCACCTCTGACCCTGCATTCATTTCATAGATACTTCTCTTCTATTCTCCCACATATGCATGGTATCCTGCTATACTCATTAATATCTGCCCCATGCTTTTCTCTCATGTTTCCTTATCTATTAACCCAGGGTCAAGGGCATTCCCTGATTAGGTAGTTCATGTACTTAGTCAGCATGGTCCATGCTCAGGATCCTCTAATATATAAAGGCAAGGGTAGGCAAGCTGGGATTCCCCAGTCTTGCTCACTTGAGTCTTAGGTTTAGGTTTAGTCTTGCTGGCACAGGCATTGCCTTGTTGCTCCCTTGACTCTCAGCCTGCCATTCTCAGTACTTGGCTCTTACTCTTTTGCATCTCACCTAGTTAGGGGCCACTAGTACAAAAGCCCTATAGCAAGATTAGGAAGGCACTTCCCAAGGGTTAGGGTTAGGATAGGTCAATACATCAAGAGTTGCGTTTCAGGC